>CAWWDY010002123.1:0-67045 GCA_963942605.1 Poecilus cupreus | reverse complement strand
CAAGGTCTTATCGATACCGCAATGTCCTGACAGAGGCGAATCATGACAAGATTGCATAATTTGTCGTCTGAGCGATGTTGGTATTACGAGGCGGTCATCATATCGGTCATTATCAGATTTACGGTATAAAAGTCCGTCATCGTCCAAATAAAAGTCAGATGATGCTCGTGTCGCGTCATTTAAAAATGGTTGCAAGTCGCGGTCCAACAGCTGGTTTTCCTTTACATTGTCACGATCCCAGATAACGTTATCATAGTTAGCGCGGAATAGTAAACGTACTGGTTTTATTCGCGATAATGCGTCAGCGTTGGAGTGTTTCTTGCCAGGGCGGTATTCTACTTTGAAATCATACTCTGAGAGGATTAAAGACCAGCGTATTAATCGGCTATTCGTCTCCTTTACTTGCATCAACCATTTTAAAGGTTGATGATCTACAATTACCGTAAAAGGTCGCCCGTATAAATAACACCGATAGTGTTTAATGCCCCACACATGCGCGGCGCATTCTCTTTCTGTTGTACACAGATTTCTCTCGGATTTACTTAATTGTCTACTGGCGTACGCAATTGGCATTTCATGTCCCTCGTACTTTTGACAAAGTACGGCGCTAATGGCAAATGCTGACGCATCAGTACACAAAATAAACTCGCGATCAAAATCTGGATATTTTAAAATTGGCGACTTTATCAATGCTAAGCGTAAATGATCAAATGCATCTTGCGCTTGCTGGGTCCAATTAAATCTAGCGTGTTTTCTTGTAAGTGACGTTAAAGGTAAAGCTTGTAACAGTGGACTATGGCAGTGAAGCACAGATCTGTTCACGTGCTGATTATTGAGTAAAACGAAAGGTATACTTACCTGCTGATTCACTGCAGTACGCCTCTCGGAGACAACCTGAAGAAAGGACGGGCAACAGGAAGCACAAAGAATTAACGACCGACAGCGAGTGTATTTAAATAAATATAATTATGATGAAAATGATAAATAAAATATAAATCAAATGAAGACAAAATATTGTAGTTAAATATGACTGAATTCCACCACGGACCGAAAAAGACTGTCTTTTTGACCAACTCAAAAATAGCTCCTGCCATCAAGTTGATCGTGTCATCATCGGCTGTGTCTGCAAATATCATAAGAATTTCTTGACACACGCAATAGATGCTTGTGCAATAATAACAATTGATATTTGCAATATTCGTACAAGCGCTTTTATTGACCTATAAAAATACTAAATTAAGCAAATAATAATTTAGAAAAATGCGCTTGTTACACTACCCTCCTCTTAACAAATGACACGGTCAACTTGATACTAAAATTAAATCAAAACCCTAAATAACTTAACTAATACATAATTTATAATAAAGAATTACAAAGGATCTAATTCGGCATGTTCGTGGGACCGATGTGCTGACGTAGGGCTGCAAAGTCGACCATCTGACCTTGGAGTGGTTAGACCGGCGGTGAAAGGGCCTGTTGCGGAGTTATGAACGTCGGTGGTGGTGACGGAGTCTCCAATGTGGTGGCGGTGGTTTCTGATGACCCTGTGTGCGGTTGCATTGTTCTCATCAATAAGAGTTGAGCCAGAGAGTTCCACAGACTTGCCCACAGAAATAGCCTGGGTCGCTGTTGGTTTGTGGCAGCTTTCCTTAAATTGAAAAAGTTGAGGATTACGGACATGCAGTACTTTAATATCGCAAAAATCACGTAGACTACTGTCAGGGTTGAGAAAATATTACCCAACCGAGACATGAATCCCCAAACATCTTCCGCTGCATTCCAGGCCATGTCTGAAAATTCTCCCTCGGTGAAGACGTTCGGTAGATGGAAGCCCTGGGTGTCAGCTTTCACTCCAGCTACACGCCGCGAGACTAAATTCGTAATGGCTTTTCTCTCATTAGGGAAAAGCAACGTTTTCTGGAAGGCTTCCATCTCGTCTTGGGTGTATACTCCATGGGCGCTGATCGGTGCTACTTTCATCATAGGGATCTGTTCATCGTCGATGTTAGCATTCAGAGTAATGGGATCTGTCGCGCTATGCTTCAAACTGGGGTCAGTTTCTAGCCATTTAGTTTCCAAGTAGAACATTGGTGGTAGTTTGCTACCGCAGTCGATCTCTGTTCCGTGCTCTTGTAAGATGCGAGTGATCGGCATCATAAATCGGCTGGTATTTTCATACGTAACCGGTAGCTATTGGTAGCAGTTTGATGTTTTCCTGAATTCAACTATCTTGGCTCGGCATTTAACAACATACAAAACTTCTCCCATTACTCTGCCCATGTGCCCTGCTGCTTCTTTTACGATGCTACTCACGATGTCCGGGGTTGACGCCGCTAGCGCCAAGCGGTTACGCAAGATACTCTCCCGCAGATGACATCTCTTCAAAATGGCGTCGTACACTAAGTCCCTCATATTCTGCTTGAAGGCTATTTCTAGAAACAGTAGTTTACTTAGGACTTGTGCCATCAGATCCGTGTTTTGGTTGACTCGTCTGGACTTCTTAAAGTAAAAACCCAGAGTAGACTCGAAGATGACAATAAGCCTACTTTGTTCTGTCCTCCAGACTTGCTGGAAACATAGGGTTTCTACATTGACCAGCCGCAGTGCGAAAACAGTGTCTCTTGTCTCCACAACAATGTATTGCGCTCGCGTATGGTTGACCGTGAGTAGCACCGCTGATCCTTCATACAGGACGTCGATCCCTGTCTGAGCGCACCGATCAGCTGACTCTCCGCTCCACGCAACCTCTCCTGCAACATCATCAAAACAATAATGATCTGCATATTTGCACACAGAGCCGGATCTAAGTTTCAGACTATTTTCCTCCACATTGGCGACGGCGAGATAGTCGCTCAGCTTGATGGTAATCGCTGCGCTAACTACCACGTCTTCGTAAACCACTCCATTCACCGTGTACTTGACCCCTTGGCACTTGCTACTGGGCTCCAAATATCCTGCAATCGTTGTGGACACCTCAGTCGTACCATTGGGGTGTAAGCCTGATACGACGCCAGCCCCGAGCCCTGTTAGATCTAGGCGGTGATAACGATGGGCGTCAATGCAGTTCTCCGCACGGACGTAATGCACGTACTTCAAGAGGCCGCCTGCGACGGCGCTGGTATGGGAATGCATCCCACAATGTTCGACTAATTGCTGCACCGTCACAAGACAAGTATAAACATGCACTTCTGTATACTTTCGCTCTTGAACCAACTGTATTCTTTTTGGAACCTCGGTTGACGAATTCTTCGGGTCCACACAGGACTGGACATCGAGCAGGGAAATTTTTGAAATTTCCGCTTCTGGATCTGCGCAGTCATACGCGATGATGTCAGCACACGTCCCATGACCGCTTACTATACTTAAAATTATCACTAAATACAACATATTCATTTTAACCCAAAAATACAAAAATCTAAATTATAAAAATTAGCTATATTCTCGAGTTCCTAATCCACGGCTCGTCAGGCACGTTTCCACAACTCCTCGTGAGGTAGCGACGACGCTCTGGTTGTGGTGGATTAGCGATCTCGGGCTCGCTACCGGTGGTTCGAACAGAATCGGCAGTTCTTTCCAATGTTGCTACTGACTCACTAGATTCAGACGAGTCATTCAGGGAATCGCTTATCTCAGTAGAATCTGTAACATTAGGATCATTAATCTGTTCGATTATATCTGGAGAAACATTTAATTCAGCTGGTGGAAGGATCAAATTACTACCCATGCTACAGTCCGTTTCCCTGTCACTGGCACAGTCAGATGGAGGGTGTTGGGCGTTACTATAATGTTCTAAGTCAGCCTGTGTCAAATGACACCGCTTGAGTCTATTTACGTGAACTTTCATCGTGCGCCTACCAAAAATTTCCTTTATTACCGCATTAACGTCCTTAAGATCGATGATACGATACGGTCCTGTCCATTTTTTTGTCAACTTATTACTAGTCCCAATCTTAACAGCGGGGGTGAATAAGTAAACTCTATCGCCTAATTTTAAATCGGACGGTTTAGCCTTTTTATTAAAGTTTTTATGCACACGATCTAGATTGTTACTCAGAAATTCTTTAGCTCTGATGTGCGCTAATTTAAGTCTTTGCATAAATTCGGCTATGTAATTAGTATCCGTATCGTATCGCGTTCTAAGGGGTCTACATATCTCATCGAACGGAAGTTCGATGTCACGCCCAAATAATAAAAAGAACGGACTTTCACCTAACATAG
The DNA here is from genome assembly GCA_963942605.1 of Poecilus cupreus. Taxonomy (NCBI): domain Eukaryota; kingdom Metazoa; phylum Arthropoda; class Insecta; order Coleoptera; family Carabidae; genus Poecilus; species Poecilus cupreus. The sequence continues at coordinate 62,827 of CAWWDY010002123.1, read as the reverse complement.
AATGTGTTGTGCTACAGAATGCTGACACTGCATAAGGCAGCCATTCGTCCCAGTCTCGATGTTCTGAGTTTATGTAATGTGATAACATGTCTTTCAACGTACGGTGTGTACGCTCAAGGTTAGCGTTGGTTTGTGGACGATAAGCTGTCGTGTGCAATTTTTCAATGTTTAGCACATTACACACTTCTTTAAAAAATTTTGAAACAAACGGGGTTCCTAAATCAGTCAGTAGTTGTCTTGGTGTCCCATGTCTTAGAATTATTTCTTTAACAAATAATTTTGCTATTGTCTCTGCCTTCTGTTCTCTCATTGGGAACGCTTCCAAATATCGAGTCGCGGAGTCTTGTATCGTCAGCACGTATTTGTTACCGTTGTAGGTCGTTGGTAAAGGTCCAACCACGTCCATAGCGATTCGTTCAAAGGGACGGGAAGCAAGTTCGGATCTCATTAAGGGGGCGGGACGTATGTGAGGTGAGGATTTACGTTGAGCGCAAGAAATGCATTTATCGACATATTCTTTGATGTCCTTTCTCATTTTTGACCAATAGAATCTCGAACTAATTTTTCCAAAAGTTTTGTCAAAACCAGCGTGTCCTGATAACGGCGAGTCATGACATGCGTGCAAAATGTGTAGTCTTAGATTCTTCGGTACTACTAACTTGTCCTCAAATCTTTCATTATCTGATTTCCTGTAGAGAATCCCGTCGTCATCTAAAAAGTACGCGTCATCACTCTGTATATTATTTATGATAGTAACAATGTCTGGGTCATTCTGCTGATCGCGCTTTAGTGAGTGACGGTCCCAAATAATAGGTTCGTAATGTTTCTGGAACAATAATCTGACCGGCTTGATTCGTGATAAAGTATCAGCGTTGGAATGGGTTTTCCCGGGCCGATACTTTACTGTAAAATCATACTCAGACAAAAGTAATGACCAGCGTAGTAACCGATTATTTGGTTCCGACATACTCATCAACCATTTTAAGGGTTGGTGATCCACAATAGCTATAAATTGCTGTCCATACAAGTAGCAACGGTAGTGTTTAATACCCCATACTAATGCTAAACATTCCCTCTCGGTGGTACTATAATTTTGTTCTGATTTACTCAATTGTCGACTTGCATAAGCCACTGGTAGTTCTTGTCCGTCGTAAATTTGGCATAAAATTGCACTAATCGCGTAAGCTGAAGCATCCGTACACAATATAAATTGTTTCTCAAAATCAGGATATTTCAAGATGGGGTCTTTAATTAGTGAATCTCGCAAGAGCACGAATGATTTTTCCGTTTCCGTTGTCCAACAGAATTTACAATCTTTCTTAGTTAATTTTGTTAGTGGTAAAGCAATGTCAGCAAAATTAGGTATGAATTTGCGATAAAAACCTACAAGTCCAAGAAACGCACGTATGTCTGTGGCATTGCTCGGCCGCGGGTATTCCTTGATGACGTCTATCTTATCGGGATCAGGTTTCACTCCGTTACTACTCACTATGTGACCCAGATATTTCGTCTCACTCAGCATAAATTTACATTTATTAGGATTTAATGACAAATTTGCCTCACGTAATCGGTCAAAAATAAGTTTTAATTTACTTATGTGCTCATCTACATTATCTGAGCTGAGGCAAATAATATCATCCAAATAAACAAAACAGTGCGTCACCGTGAGTCCCGACAAAACAGTGTTCATCAGTCGTTGCCAAGTACTGGGACTATTCAACAATCCGAAAGGCATTCGCTTGAATTCGTAGTGGCCCCATGGAACAGAAAAAGCTGTTTTTTTTCTATCCCGCGGGTCCACTTCAACTTGCCAAAATCCTTTCGTCAAGTCTAGGGTGGTAAATTTAGTGGCTTTTCCTAATTGGTCGATTGTATCATGCAAATTTGGGATAGGGAAAAAGTCCCTCTTAGTAATTTTATTTAGTTCTCTATAATCAATGCAAAATCTAAATGACGATACACCAGTAGGTGATTGCTTTTCAACTAAAACTACTGGGGCCGAATATGGGCTTGTTGAAGGACCAATAATGTCACTTTCTAACATTTCAGTTATTAAGTCTTTCATTACTTGGCGACGGCTAAAAGGTACTCGGTACGGAGCCTTTGCCACTGGCTTTTCGTGCTCGGTTATTATTCTATGTTGAACCATAGAAGTCGTTTTGAGCGTTTCATTCTTTGGTTTGAAAATATCAGCATGCTCTAATAAAAACGATTTTAATTTATCGCAATCGGTGCTCTCTAAGTGATCTAACTGAAACTCTTTTAGAAATTCTACGCTGTTTATTACATTTATCGAGACAGAATTTTGATCTACCTTTCTAAAATCTTTATTTTCTAACTCCAAATCCGCTGCTACAGCATGACAAATGGGGATTTTCGTATTAATTCTAACATTTTCAGAACCGAAATTTAAGATCTGAAGCGGTATATCGTCTTGCTTAGCCTGTACATATTTTACTAGCGTACGCGCAATTAGAACACCCGGTATATCTACCGCTCTCGGTTCTAGTACATACAGACCGTCTGGCGTCCGCGAGCCTAAGCGTACCGAACCAATAGCTATGTGGCGCGGTGGAATATTTATCTCATACTTTAATTTCACTACAGGCGTGTTTTTACTACAAAAATTTGCTGTGTTAGCACTAATATTTTCACAATTGCTTTCAGCATTATCTCTCAAAATTTTGCTAATCTTGGAGTCAGATTTCACCGCCACGGGAAATTCAATTACTTCTGAATTTCGTTCAACTGTATCTAAAGTTACTTTATTAGAAGCTAATGTTGAATCATTCGGCGAAACTGCTAACGTTGGCGAAATCTGAACCTCACTATCTGTTACGCTACTTACACTACAAACAACATCGTCAAAGTTATTGTTCCGTCTGATGTCGGTTAAACTTAATTTTGTCTTATTGATTATCACTGTGTTATCTTTAAAGCTGATCGTAACATCGTGCTGTATTAAAAAGTCGACGCCTAATAATCCATCTGATTTAAAGCACAAATCATCGGGACAAACTACGAAACGATGTTTGATTTTTCTGGAACCAACATTTAAGCTAATAATGACAGCACCGTCATTCAATAAACTATTGCCAGAAACATCTACTAATACATCTTTCGTCTCAAAAATCGACAAATTTAACCTTTCAGCAACACTACGTTTAATTAAAGATACAGCGGCTCCAGAATCTATAAGAAAACTATAATTCAAACTATTAATTTGGAAAACAATTTGTTTAGTTATGTCTTCCTCTACATCAGCGACCCTTGGAACAACTTTAACGAGTTTTGTAGCGGTCCTGCCAGACGTTGGGTCGTCGTCTAGGCAGATTTGGAGTTTAAAGGGCATGTCTTCTCTGTTGCTAAATGCCCTGGCTTTACGCACGCGAAGCAAAATTTCTGTTTAGGGTGTGGACAAGTGCTTACCGTATGATCTAGACTACCACAATTAAAGCAACGTCCTCGCATTTGTTCGTATCGCTGACACGTAGTTAATTGCGTCCTATTTTTCTTAGCATTCGCGTTTTTATTCGAAACTTGAGTCTTTGTCGTTGTCGGTCTCGGTTTGGGAGTACTAGTTACTGTCCTGATGTTCGACTTGTATGAGTCAGCCTTGGTCTCTTTATAAAGTCTGTTTAACACTTCCTCACAACGTTCTGCATATGGCAGCGCTTCTTCTATCGTCTCAAATTGCTTGATTCTACAGATTTCGTTGGCTAATCGTGTTTCTAACCCATCAAGAAATTGTTTAATCAGTAATGACTCCCGTTTAATCTTGGCTCTAAATTTTTGCATTTCGTTTTCACCTATTACTGGAAATACTTTCGCGCCAGCTATTTTTAATCTTAGCGCAAATTTTTGCAAGCTCTCATCCCGTTTTCTAAAAATCTTATAGAACTCCCGCTCCGCTGAACCCGCATCTATCTTTGTACCAAATAAATGTATAAGCCAGTCCCGCATTTCTAACGTCGATTTTGGTCTTTCATCTATTGGTAAAGAATAAAAATATGACCTAGCGTCCTCCCGTAATTTTAACTTAATTGCAGTAAACGTTTGTAATTTTGTCAAGTGGTAACATTCAGCTACCGTGGCTACGTTGTCTAAAAACGCCTCTAAATCTGGGCCTCCCGAATATGTTTCGATTGACTTTAGCGCATGCATAGCGTTGGGGTTGTCGAAAACAACTTGCTCTGTGGGAGAAAGTGGTGAACCTGAGAAAGGTGCTGTAGGCTTATGCCAATTTGTTGTTAGTAGATTTGGTAGATGGTAAGAGAACGGTGCGTAAGGTTGGTGTTGTGATGTAGGTGCAGATGAAGCATAGCTCAATAACTGAGCAGGCGGTATTACAAAATGCGGATTTGCAGGTACTAGTAACGTGGAAGTAATAGGTGCAAACATATTGGTCGTGGTGGTAGTCGTGGTTGAACTGGTCGTAAGCGTAGTTGTCGTCGCCGTCGTCACACTAATAGTGGTTTCAGGCATCGTCTCGTCAATAATCTAGCCTACCCTTTTTTTAATAGTAAACGTACTTTTACTATCCTACCGGCTGCGCCAATTGTAACAGTGGACTGTGGCAGTGAAGCACAGATCTGTTCACGTGCTGATTATTGAGTAAAACGAAAGGTATACTTACCTGCTGATTCACTGCAGTACGCCTCTCGGAGACAACCTGAAGAAAGGACGGGCAACAGGAAGCACAAAGAATTAACGACCGACAGCGAGTGTATTTAAATAAATATAATTATGATGAAAATGATAAATAAAATATAAATCAAATGAAGACAAAATATTGTAGTTAAATATGACTGAATTCCACCACGGACCGAAAAAGACTGTCTTTTTGACCAACTCAAAAATAGCTCCTGCCATCAAGTTGATCGTGTCATCATCGGCTGTGTCTGCAAATATCAAAAGAATTTCTTGACACACGCAATAGATGCTTGTGCAATAATAACAATTGATATTTGCAATATTCGTACAAGCGCTTTTATTGACCTATAAAAATACTAAATTAAGCAAATAATAATTTAGAAAAATGCGCTTGTTACAAGCTTTATCGGCAAAATTTGGAATAAATCTCCTATAGAACCCAACTAACCCAAGAAAAGAGCGTATATCTGTTACATTTTTCGGTGTGGGGTAATTTTGAATAACGGTTATTTTCTCGGTATCGGGTTTCACACCAGTATTGCTCACAATATGACCTAAATATTTTGTCTCTGTTTGCATAAATTTACATTTTCTTGGATTCAAAGCTAATTTTGCATTTCTAAGTCTGTCGAAAACGGCTCTGAGTTTAGAAATATGTTCATTAATATCGTTAGAACTGAAACAAATTATGTCGTCTAAATAAACAAAACAGTGAGAAACCGTTAAACCTGATAGAACAGTATACATAAGCCGTTGCCACGTACTTGGACTATTTGCCAGCCCAAATGGCATTCTATTGTATTCATAATGACCCCAGGGTACAGAAAACGCTGTTTTCTCGCGATCTTTAGGATCAACTTCGACTTGCCAATAACCTTTGGTGAGATCTAGGGTGGTGAATCTCTCGGCTTTACCTAGCTGATCTAAGGTATTTTGTAAATTCGGAATGGGGAAAAAATCACGTTTGGTAACGGAATTAAGGGCTCGATAATCGATACAAAATCGATATGGGCTCTCCCCATTCGAATTTAATTTTTCTACCAAGACGACAGGGGCAGACCAAGGGGAGGTAGACGGCGAAATTATGTTATTTTCTAACATTTCGTCTATCATGGACTTCATGATTTGACGTCTACTAAACGGAATACGATAAGGGGCTCGAGTTACAGGCGCACTGTCTCCCGCCAAAATGCGGTGTTTTACCAGACTCGTTTGACCTAAAGGTTCTTGATTGGATTTGAAAATGTCTGCGTATTCTAATAAAAATTTGGAAAATTCATTGTTTTCTTCTTTACTTAAATGACTTAAATCAAATAATTCGGAAATTTGTTCAGAAGATATTAGGTGAATGTTGCTCTCTTTTGAATATTCGTTTTGGAAACAATCGCTGTCTGATTCCTCGGCGCGCAAAGCAGATGCTATTGCAACATTCTTGGAAATGGTTACGGTTTCAGAGCTAACATTTAAAATATTAACATACACTACACTTTGCGGATGAACTCTAGTAATCGTTCGGGCTACAAGTACGCCATGTTATTCAATACCCTTCGGTTCTATTATGTAAAACCTATCCTTTGCGTGTTTACTTAATTTTGCTGAACAAACACACATGTGTCGCGGCGGTAGTTCTAATTTGTCATTGAGACGGACGGTGAACTCGGAAATTGTCTGCTTATCTGCAGTTTTGATTTCTGCTGATAACGGCGGTAGATTCTGAGGTTGTATAGAAATTTTATCTTTTCCGTTGTGCGGAGTTGGATCGAATTTCTCGGTATCAGAATAAAACTCGGTTTGCGATTTAGTTAAATGAGAGTTTGGCGTCTCATTTTTACTTATGGTTAGGGTGCGAATCTCTTCCTTAGTGTCATCCTTTTTTGATATTTCAATCATCGACAAAATGTGATTATTTATTTGGAAACTATTTTCCTCGAAATTTAGCGTTACACGTTTAGCGTCCAAAAAATCGACTCCAATCAGTCCATCTGTAGGCATGTACAAATCATCTGAGCAGACAATAAAACGGTGGTTGACTTCCTGTGACAACCAGAACGAACAAGTGAGGTCTACGGAGCCATCACTACTTAAATGGTTGCCAGAAACGTCAACTAAAATGTCGCTTATCTTTGAGGTCGGTAACTTATGTTTTACTACAACGTGGCGTTTAATTAAAGACATAGCCGCTCCGGAGTCTACTAAGAAACTGTAGGCTACATTTTTAATTTTGAAAAATATTTTTCTTGTTTTATCGGGATTAAAATTTGCGACCCTTGGGATGACACTCAAAGATTCGGTTTTTAAACTGTCTGACGTTGGGTCGTCGTCGAGACAGGTTCCCCGTTTAAAGGACAGTTAGACGCTACGTGTCCCGATTTTACGCATTTATAACAAAATTGTTGTTTTGATTTTGGACACGTTTTGTAATTGTGATCGGTACTGCCGCAGTTCAAGCATCGACCTCTCATTTGCGGATATTTTTGATCGGTGCGCAACTTAGTCTTAGAGGTTTTAGAGAAGTGCTTTTTATTTTGCTCCTTATTTTTCGAGTTAATGGAAACTTGCGGCTTGGTAGCCATCGCTCGAATACTCGATTTGTGAGCATCCGCCTTTGTTTCATTGTAGAGCCGAGCTAACACTGCCTCGCAATGTTCAGCATACGGTAAAGCGCTCTCTATGGTTTCGAATTGCTGATACCTACATATTTCGTTTGCTAGCCGCGTGTCTAACCCGTCCAAAAATTGTTTGATTAACAAGGTTTCGCATTTAATTTTGTTTCTGAAATTTAGGTATTCGTTATTGGTGGGGGCGGGAAACATTTTTGATGCCGCTGTTTCCAGACGTAACGCATATTTACGTAGAGATTCGTCTTTTTTCCGAAATATTTTCAGAAAATCTCGCTCTGCTGAAGCAGGGTCAACTTTACGCCCGTATAGGTCAATTAACCATTGCCGAAAAAGTACTACCGTCGTTGGTCTTTTGTCTCTGGGTAAAGAATAGAAACAATTCTGTGCGTCGCCACGTAACTTTAATTTCATAACATTAACAATTTGTACCTCGTTCCATTTGTAACACTCAGCGACTGCTTATCAAGAAACGCCTCTAAGTCTGGTCCACCCGAATACGGTTCGATAGCTTTCATGGCGGACATCGTGCTCGGTTCGAAGAAAATTTGACTACAGTCTGAGTCTCGTACAGGAGATGAGGCTGGTGCGGATGCGTGTGTCACTGGGGGTGACCCCAGAAAAGGAATATCGGGTTTTGGTTTAGCAGGATAATGTGGCGGAATATGATACGAAAAAGGTTGGGCATAAGATGGACCGGGCATTGCGTACGGGTATTGCGGCGGGTAACCGTGTTGTAGTAAACGGTATGGATTCTTAGTAACAAAAGTAGGTATCGATTGTCCTGTCGGTGGTAATGTGTACGTCACGGTGGTATCGGTAGTTAAACTGGTCGTAATTACGGTCGTCGTAGTCGTCGTATTTGCCGTTGTTGCCATTTTTTTTTATGTTATATATGAGCAATTAATATTCAACCAATAATACGTGATGATCCTCACTTTTTAAAACGATACGTAATGATTCAACCAATTGAATGATTGAATCCCACTTCTGACACCACTGTAACAAACGCTGCTGATGGCAGCGGCAGCAACGTTTTAACGGTTAAAAAGTGTATACTTACCTGCGGTCCGCTGCTACTGCGCTGGTAGGCTGGATCACTTTATTGAGCACTAGTATACGAAAACGGGTTAATAAAAATTAGAAGGCGACGACGTTAATTAAAAATATGATTTATTAAAAAGAAATATTAAAATACGAATTTAGAATAATATATATCAAGATATAATAAAGGTAATATTAAAATCTAACTACCGGTTTCTGCAACCGACGGACTGAGAATGAGCTACCTGGTGGCTGCGGCCTTCTCAGTCCCCGTAGACGAACAAATATTGTTGAGGTAAGCGTTACCTTAAAACGGAAATTACTGTGACAGAATTTTGATGCGACCACATGTAACTAGAATTTTGAAAACTTGCAATTTATTACAATGGCTAATGTTGGTGAAATCAAGATAAAATTGTAGTTTTAAGCATGCAAAAGCATACAAAACACGGTTTTTAAGTATACAAACTGTCATATTAATGTATATGTCGTGTGTAATGGCTTATGTTTGCAAAATCAAGAAAAAATAGCTGTTTTCAGTTTGCAAAAACATACAAAATGCTGTTTTCAAGTATCTAAACTGTCATATTCATGTTTCTGTCGTGTACAAAGACTAATGTTGGTGAAATTAAGATAAAATTGCTGTTTTATACATGCAAAAGCATACAAAACACCGTTTTTAAGTATACAAACTGTCATATTCATGTATATGTCGTGTGTAATGGCTTATGTTTGCAAAATCAAGATAAAATAGCTGTTTTCAGCTTGCAAAAACATACAACTGCTTTCAAGTATTTAATTTGTCATATTCATGTTTCTGACGTGTATAATGGCTAATGTTGGTTAAATCAAGATAAAATTACAGTTTTAAGCATATAAAAGCATACAAAACACGGTGTTTAAGTATACAAACTGTTGTAACAAGTCTAAGTCAGCACATTTTAATTCACGCAATGATTAAGTAAGTAGGTCAGATGTTTCAATATTATTGTTTATTTGTCACACTTATTTTGCTGACTTAGGACTTGTACAAATATATATAAGGTTACTATGTAGTGAAGTAAGGAAGTAAGTAGAGTAGAAGTACAGTAGAGTAGAGTATAGTAAGCCGTAGAGAAGTTCATCATTAATTGTCGTATAATAAATAACATGTAAGTAAGCTACGAAATCAGTCGTTTTATTTGTTGCTGACTTCCAGTCTCGACAGGACCCACTCTTTTATTTTTCTACCCTCTTAGGGGGTGTTAGAAATGATGGCAGCGGATTTGGGTTCATCGTCAGACCAGAGTGGCCTTTACACACTGTATTGGTTGCTCGCGGGAGTCAGCATGATACGAAGATAGTTGAATTCGAGAGTTGTGGCCGATAAAGAAGACGCAAGAAAGAAAATGTACAGTCAGAGAAGATTCAACCATAATGAGAGAAGACGCCTACAATGTTACAATTGCGGGGGAAATCATTACGCCAGGCATTGTTGGCAACGAATCAACAATCAAAGAAGAGACTACGAAGAACACGAGCACTTCAAAAGATATGAAGAGAATCACCGTGCTACGAGGTATGGATATCAACAAAATTACCCGGACGAACCAGAAAGAGAAATAGAAGAACCATTCGATATAGAAAAAGAGACAATAAAATGCTGGTTTAGCAAATTAGCAAGAGCCCAGTTATTATGTCAGGAGGAAGAAATATACAGAATTTTGGAACATCTTGGCGGCCTTCCGACCGACGAAGGCGTTATAAGATGTTTCGGATGTCTGATGCCCAAGAAAAACTACTGCCTTTGCAAAAAGAATGAAGAACAAACAAATAAAATTGAAGTTGCTCTATCAGAAAATACTGAAGATGAAGACGAGAATGACCTGAAAGCATTACAGAGACTGAAATAGGGGAAGAGATTATTGAAGTATTCAAAGTGGAGGGTGCGTTAGAGAGCGCACCGATCCTGAATATGTTGATCAGTGAGGAATTCTGCGAAAAAGGAGCGGAGGACTCCGAGGCAGATGAGGCTGATATTAAGGAAGAAATAATAGAAGATTTCAAAGTTGAGGAGTGTGCTTTAGAGAGCACAAAAATCGAGAGTACCCTAATCAGAGAAGAAAGTGTTGCGGTAAATAATTGTCATAACCAGGTTCAGCGGGTCATCAGAGCTGGTAAGAGTAACAGCAGCAAAGGGCAAAAGAGACATAAGAATACAAAATTGATCAAATACCAGAAAATCCATAAAGTTACAGGCAAGCACCATACAGGTTCAACGAAAGTGAACGTTTCCAAAAAATCAGACAAGCGGTACAAAAAATCCAAGTGGAATCAACATATTCTAGGTAGAAACTATACGAATCCAGAGAGGAAGCAAACAGTGCATCACAGTATAAACTTTAGAAGGTGGTGGAGTATATATGGACAATATTGTGGAGATGAACATTTTAAATAAATTTTAGTGATGTGTTTAAGGTTTAGTGATATTTCGATACTTAAGTAATTTATAATTGTGTTTTGGTATTATGTTTTTATATGTTTTTATTTATGAAATTGTGCCCTTCGGAGCAAATTTCTCAAAGAATGGAGGAATGTAACAAGTCTAAGTCAGCACATTTTAATTCACGCAATGATTAAGTAAGTAGGTCAGATGTTTCAATATTATTGTTTATTTGTCACACTTATTTTGCTGACTTAGGACTTGTACAAATATATATATATATATACTCTACTCTACTGTACTTCTACTCTACTTACTTCCTTACTTCACTACATAGTAACCTTATATATATATATATATATATATATATATATATATATATATATATATATATATATATATATATATATATATATATATATATATATATATAAGGTTACTATGTAGTGAAGTAAGGAAGTAAGTAGAGTAGAAGTACAGTAGAGTAGAGTATAGTAAGCCGTAGAGAAGTTCATCATATAATAAATAACATGTAAGTAAGCTACGAAATCAGTCGTTTTATTTGTTGCTGACTCCCAGTCTCGACAGGACCCACTCTTTTATTTTTCTACCCTCTTAGGGGGTGTTAGACTGTCATATTCATGTATATGTCGTGTGTAATGGCTTATGTTTGCAAAATCAAGATAAAATAGCTGTTTTCAGCTTGCAAAAACATACAAAATGCTGTTTTCAAGTATCTAAACGGTCATATTCATGTTTCTGTCGTGTATAATGGCTAATGTTGGTGAAATCAATATAAAATTGCTGTTTTAAGCATGCAAAAGCATACAAAGCACCGTTTTTAAGTATACAAACTGTCATATTCATGTATATGTCGTGTGTAATGGCTTATGCTTGAAAAATCAAGATAAAATAGCTGTTTTCAGCTTGCAAAAACATACAAAATGCTGCTTTCAAGTATTTAAACTGTCATATTCATGTTTCTGTCCTGTATAATGGCTAATGTTGGTGAAATCAATATAAAATTGCTGTTTTAAGCATGCAAAAGCATACAAAACACCGTTTATAGGTATATAAACTGTCATATTCATGTATATGTCGTGTGTAATGGCTTATTTTTGCAAAATCAAGATAAAATAGCTGTTTTCAGCTTGCAAAAACATACAAAATGCTGTTTTCATGTATTTAAACTGTCATATTCATGTTTCTGTCGTGTATAATGGCTAATGTTGGTGAAATCAAGATAAAATTGCAGTTTTAAGCATGCAAAAGCATACAAAACACGGTTTTTAAGTATACAAACTGTCAAATTCATGTATATGTCGTGTGTAATGGCTTATATTTGCAAAATCAAGAAAAAATATCTGTTTTCAGCTTGCAAAAACATACAAAATGCTGTTTTCAAGAATTTAAACGGTCATATTCATGTTTCTGTCGTGTATAGTGGCTAATGTTGGCGAAATCAAGATAAAATTGCTGTTTTAAGCATGCAAAATAATACAAAACACCGTTTTAAAGTATACAAACTGTCATATTCATGTATATGTCGTGTGTAATGGCTTATGTTTGCAAAATCAAGATAAAAAAAGCAGTTTTCAGCTTGCAAAAACATACAAAATGCTGTTTTCATGTATTTAAACTGTCATATTCATGTTTCTGTCGTGTATAATGGCTAATGTTGGTAAAGTCAAGATAAAATTGCAGTCTTAAGCATGCAAAAGCTTACAAAACACGGTTTTTAAGTATACAAACTGTCAAATTCATGTATATGTCGTGTGTAATGGCTTATATTTGCAAAATCAAGAAAAAATATCTGTTTTCAGCTTGCAAAAACATACAAAATGCTGTTTTCAAGTACCTAAACTGTCATATTCATGTTTTTGTCGTGTATAATGGCTAATGTTTTTAAAATCAAGATAAAATTGCTGTTTTAAGCATGCAAAAGCATACAAAACCCCGTTTTTAAGTATACAAACTGTCATATCCATGTATATGGCGTGTGTAATGGCTTATGTTTGCAAAATCAAGATAAAAAAGCTGTTTTCAGCTTGCAAAAACATACAAAATGCTGTTTTCATGTATTTAAACTGTCATATTCATGTTTCTGTCGTGTATAATGGCTAATGTTGGTGAAATCAAGATAAAATTGCAGTTTTAAGCATATAAAAGCATACAAAACACGGTTTTTAAGTATATAAACTGTCATATTCATGTATATTTCGTGTGTAATGGCTTATGTTTGCAAAATCAAGAAAAAATAGCTGTTTTCAGCTTGCAAAAACATACAAAATGCTGTTTTCAAGTGTCTAAACTGTCATATTCATGTTTCTGTCGTGTATAATGGCTAATGTTGGTCAAATCAAGATAAAATTGCTGTTTTAAGCATGCAAAAGCATACAAAACACCGTTTTTAAGTATACAAACTGTCATATTCATGTATAAGTCGTGTGTAATGGTTTATGTTTGCAAAATCAAGATAAAATAACTGTTTTCAGCTTGCAAAAACATACAAAATGCTGTTTTCAAGAATTTAAACGGTCATATTCATGTTTCTGTCGTGTATAATGGCTAATGTTGGCGAAATCAAGATAAAATTGCTGTTTTAAGCATGCAAAATAATACAAAACACCGTTTTAAAGTATACAAACTGTCATATTCATGTATATGTCGTGTGTAATGGCTTATGTTTGCAAAATCAAGATAAAAAAAGCAGTTTTCAGCTTGCAAAAACATACAAAATGCTGTTTTCATGTATTTAAACTGTCATATTCATGTTTCTGTCGTGTATAATGGCTAATGTTGGTAAAGTCAAGATAAAATTGCAGTTTTAAGCATGCAAAAGCATACAAAACACGGTTTTTAAGTATACAAACTGTCATATTCATGTACCTATATGTCGTTTGTAATGGCTTATGTTTGCAAAATCAAGATAAAATAGCTGTTTTCAGCTTGCAAAAACATACAAAATGCTGCTTTCAAGTATTTAATCTGTCATATTTATGTTTCTGTCGTGTATAATGGCTAATGTTGGTTAAATCAAGATAAAATTGCTGTTTTAAGCATGCAAAAGCATACAAAACACCGTTTTTAAGTATACAAACTGTCATATTCATGTATAAGTCGTGTGTAATGGTTTATGTTTGCAAAATCAAGATAAAATAGCTGTTTTCAGCTTGCAAAAACATACAAAATGCTGTTTTCAAGAATTTAAACGGTCATATTCATGTTTCTGTCGTGTATAATGGCTAATGTTGGCGAAATCAAGATAAAATTGCTGTTTTAAGCATGCAAAATCATACAAAACACCGTTTTTAAGTATACAAACTGTCATATTCATGTATATGTCGTGTGTAATGGCTTATGTTTGCAAAATCAAGATAAAATAGCTGTTTTCAGCTTGCAAAAACATACAAAATGCTGTTTTCATGTATTTAAACTGTCATATTCATGTTTCTGTTGTGTATAATGGCTAATGTTGGTGAAATCAAGATAAAATTGCAGTTTTAAGCATGCAAATGCATACAAAACACGGTTTTTAAGTATACAAACTGTGATATTCATGAATATGTCGTGTGTAATGGCTTATGTTTGCAAAATCAAGAAAAAATAGCTGTTTTCAGCTTGCAAAAACATACAAAATGCTGTTTTCAAGTGTCTAAACTGTCATATTCATGTTTCTGTCGTGTATAATGGCTAATGTTGGTCAAATCAAGATAAAATTGCTGTTTTAAGCATGCAAAAGCATACAAAACACCGTTTTTAAGTATACAATCTGTCATATTCTTGTATAAGTCGTGTGTAATGGTTTATGTTTGCAAAATCAAGATAAAATAACTGTTTTCAGCTTGCAAAAACATACAAAATGCTGTTTTCAAGAATTTAAACGGTCATATTCATGTTTCTGTCGTGTATAATGGCTAATGTTGGCGAAATCAAGATAAAATTGCTGTTTTAAGCATGCAAAATAATACAAAACACCGTTTTAAAGTATACAAACTGTCATATTCATGTATATGTCGTGTGTAATGGCTTATGTTTGCAAAATCAAGATAAAATAGCTGTTTTCAGCTTGCAAAAACATACAAAATGCTGTTTTCATGTATTTAAACTGTCAAATTCATGTTTCTGTCGTGTATAATGGCTAATGTTGGTGAAGTCAAGATAAAATTGCAGTTTTAAGCAAGCGAAAGCTTACAAAACACGGTTTTTAAGTATACAAACTGTCAAATTCATGTATATGTCGTGTGTAATGGCTTATATTTGCAAAATCAAGAAAAAATATCTGTTTTCAGCTTGCAAAAACATACAAAATGCTGTTTTCAAGTATCTAAACTGTCATATTCATGTTTCTGTCGTGTATAATGGCTAATGTTTTTAAAATCAAGATAAAATTGCTGTTTTAAGCATGTAAAAGCATACAAAACACCATTTTTAAGTATACAAACTGTCATATCCATGTATATGTCGTGTGTTATGGCTTATGTTTGCAAAATCAAGATAAAAAAGCTGTTTTCAGCTTGCAAAAACATACAAAATGCTGTTTTCATGTATTTAAACTGTCATATTCATGTTTCTGTCGTGTATAATGGCTAATGTTGGTGAAATCAAGATAAAATTACAGTTTTAAGCATATAAAAGCATACAAAACACGGTTTTTAAGTATACAAACTGTCATATTAATGTATATGTCGTGTGTAATGGCTTATGTTTGCAAAATCAAGAAAAAATAGCTGTTTTCAGCTTGCAAAAACATACAAAATGCTGTTTTCAAGTATCTAAACTGTCATATTCATGTTTCTGTCGTGTATAATGGCTAATGTTGGTCAAATCAAGATAAAATTGCTGTTTTAAGCATGCAAAAGCATACAAAACACCGTTTTTAGGTATACAAACTGTCATATTCATGTATATGTCGTGTGTAATGGCTTATGTTTGCAAAATCAAGATAAAATAGCTGTTTTCAGCTTGCAAAAACATACAAAATGCTGTTTTCAAGTATCTAAACGGTCATATTCATGTTTCTGTCGTGTATAATGGCTAATGTTGGTGAAATCAATATAAAATTGCTGTTTTAAGCATGCAAAAGCATACAAAGCACCGTTTTTAAGTATACAAACTGTCATATTCATGTATATGTCGTGTGTAATGGCTTATGCTTGAAAAATCAAGATAAAATAGCTGTTTTCAGCTTGCAAAAACATACAAAATGCTGCTTTCAAGTATCTAAACTGTCATATTCATGTTTCTGTCGTGGACAAAGGCTAATGTTGGTGAAATCAAGATAAAATTGCTGTTTTAAGCATGCAAAAGCATACAAAACACCGTTTTTAAGTATACAAACTGTCATATTCATGTATATGTCGTGTGTAATGGCTTATGTTTGCAAAATCAAGATAAAATAGCTGTTTTCAGCTTGCAAAAACATACAAAATGCTGCTTTCAAGTATTTAAACTGTCATATTCATGTTTCTGTCGTGTATAATGGCTAATGTTGGTGAAATCAAGATAAAATTGGTGTTTTAAGCATGCAAAAGCATACAAAACACCGTTTTTAAGTATACAAACTGTCATATTCATGTACTTATATGTCGTGTGTAATGGCTTATGTTTGCAAAATCAAGATAAAATAGCTGTTTTCAGCTTGCAAAAACATACAAAATGTTGCTTTCAAGAATTTAAACTGTCATATTCATGTTTCTTTCGTGTATAATGGCTAATGTTGGTGAAATCAAGATAAAATTAAAGTTTTAAGCATGCAAAAGCATTCAAAACACGGTTTTTAAGTATACAAACTGTCATATTCATGTATATGTCGTGTGTAATGGCTTATGTTTGCAAAAGCAAGAAAAATAGCTGTTTTCAGCTTGCAAAAACATACAAAATGCTGTTTTCAAGTATCTAAACTGTCATATTCAAGTTTCTGTCGTGTATAATGGTTAATGTTTCTGAAATCAAGATAAAATTTCTGTTTTAAGCATGCAAAAGCATACAAAAAACCGTTTTTAAGTATACAAACGGTTATATTCATGTATATGTCGTGTGTAATGGCTTATGTTTGCAAAATCAAGATAAAATAGCTGTTTTCAGCTTGCAAAAACATATAAAATGTTGTTTTCAAGAATTTAAACTGTCATATTCATGTTTCTTTCGTATATAATGGCTAATGTTGGTGAAATCAAGATAAAATTACAGTTTTAAGCATGCAAACGCATACAAAACACGGTTTGTAAGTATACAAACTGTCATATTCATGTATATGTCGTGTGTAATGGCTTATGTTTGCAAAATCAAGATAAAATAGCTGTTTTCAGCTTGCAAAAACATACAAAATGCTGTTTTCAAGTATCTAAACTGTCATATTCATGTTTCTGTCGTGTACAAAGGCTAATGTTGGTGAAATCAAAATAAAATTGCTGTTTTTAGCATGCAAAAGCATACAAAACACCGTTTTTAAGTATACAAACTGTCATATTCATGTATATGTCGTGTGTAATGGCTTATGTTTGCAAAATCAAGATAAAATAGCTGTTTTCAGCTTGCAAAAACATACAAAATGCTGCTTTCAAGTATTTAAACTGTCATATTCATGTTTCTGTCGTGTATAATGGCTAATGTTGGTGAAATCAAGATAAAATTGGTGTTTTAAGCATGCAAAAGCATACAAAACACCGTTTTTAAGTATACAAACTGTCATATTCATGTACCTATATGTCGTGTGTAATGGCTTATGTTTGCAAAATCAAGATAAAATAGCTGTTTTCAGCTTGCAAAAACATACAAAATGTTGCTTTCAAGAATTTAAACTGTCATATTCATGTTTCTTTCGTGTATAATGGCTAATGTTGGTGAAATCAAGATAAAATTAAAGTTTTAAGCATGCAAAAACATTCAAAACACGGTTTTTAAGTATACAAACTGTCATATTCATGTATATGTCGTGTGTAATGGCTTATGTTTGCAAAATCAAGAAAAAATAGCTATTTTCAGCTTGCAAAAACATACAAAATGCTGTTTTCAAGTATCTAAACTGTCATATTCAAGTTTCTGTCGTGTATAATGGTTAATGTTTCTGAAATCAAGATAAAATTTCTGTTTTAAGCATGCAAAAGCATACAAAAAACCGTTTTTAAGTATACAAACGGTTATATTCATGTATATGTCGTGTGTAATGGCTTATGTTTGCAAAATCAAGATAAAATAGCTGTTTTCAGCTTGCAAAAACATATAAAATGTTGTTTTCAAGAATTTAAACTGTCATATTCATGTTTCTTTCGTATATAATGGCTAATGTTGGTGAAATCAAGATAAAATTACAGTTTTAAGCATGCAAACGCATACAAAACACGGTTTGTAAGTATACAAACTGTCATATTCATGTATATGTCGTGTGTAATGGCTTATGTTTGCAAAATCAAGATAAAATAGCTGTTTTCAGCTTGCAAAAACATACAAAATGCTGTTTTCAAGTATCTAAACTGTCATATTCATGTTTCTGTCGTGTACAAAGGCTAATGTTGGTGAAATCAAGATAAAATTGCTGTTTTTAGCATGCAAAAGCATACAAAAAACGGTTTTTAAGTATACAAACTGTCATATTCATGTATATGTCGTGTGTAATGGCTTATGTTTGCAAAATCAAGATAAAATAGCTGTTTTCAGCTTGCAAAAACATACAAAATGCTGCTTTCAAGTATTTAAACTGTCATATTCATGTTTCTGTAGTGTATAATGGCTAATGTTGGTGAAATCAAGATAAAATTGGCGTTTTAAGCATGCAAAAGCATACAAAACACCGTTTTTAAGTATACAAACTGTCATATTCATGTACCTATATGTCGTGTGTAATGGCTTATGTTTGCAAAATCAAGATAAAATAGCTGTTTTCAGCTTGCAAAAACATACAAAATGTTGCTTTCAAGAATTTAAACTGTCATATTCATGTTTCTTTCGTGTATAATGGCTAATGTTGGTGAAATCAAGATAAAATTAAAGTTTTAAGCATGCAAAAGCATTCAAAACACGGTTTTTAAGTATACAAACTGTCATATTCATGTATATGTCGTGTGTAATGGCTTATGTTTGCAAAATCAAGAAAAATAGCTGTTTTCAGCTTGCAAAAACATACAAAATGCTGTTTTCAAGTATCTAAACTGTCATATTCAAGTTTCTGTCGTGTATAATGGTTAATGTTTCTGAAATCAAGATAAAATTTCTGTTTTAAGCATGCAAAAGCATACAAAAAACCGTTTTTAAGTATACAAACGGTTATATTCATGTATATGTCGTGTGTAATGGCTTATGTTTGCAAAATCAAGATAAAATAGCTGTTTTCAGCTTGCAAAAACATATAAAATGTTGTTTTCAAGAATTTAAACTGTCATATTCATGTTTCTTTCGTATATAATGGCTAATGTTGGTGAAATCAAGATAAAATTACAGTTTTAAGCATGCAAACGCATACAAAACACGGTTTGTAAGTATACAAACTGTCATATTCATGTATATGTCGTGTGTAATGGCTTATGTTTGCAAAATCAAGATAAAATAGCTGTTTTCAGCTTGCAAAAACATACAAAATGCTGTTTTCAAGTATCTAAACTGTCATATTCATGTTTCTGTCGTGTACAAAGGCTAATGTTGGTGAAATCAAGATAAAATTGCTGTTTTTAGCATGCAAAAGCATACAAAAAACGGTTTTTAAGTATACAAACTGTCATATTCATGTATATGTCGTGTGTAATGGCTTATGTTTGCAAAATCAAGATAAAATAGCTGTTTTCAGCTTGCAAAAACATACAAAATGCTGCTTTCAAGTATTTAAACTGTCATATTCATGTTTCTGTCGTGTATAATGGCTAATGTTGGTGAAATCAAGATAAAATTGGTGTTTTAAGCATGCAAAAGCATACAAAACACCGTTTTTAAGTATACAAACTGTCATATTCATGTACCTATATGTCGTGTGTAATGGCTTATGTTTGCAAAATCAAGATAAAATAGCTGTTTTCAGCTTGCAAAAACATACAAAATGTTGCTTTCAAGAATTTAAACTGTCATATTCATGTTTCTTTCGTGTAAAATGGCTAATGTTGGTGAAATCAAGATAAAATTAAAGTTTTAAGCATGCAAAAGCATTCAAAACACGGTTTTTAAGTATACAAACTGTCATATTCATGTATATGTCGTGTGTAATGGCTTATGTTTGCAAAATCAAGAAAAATAGCTGTTTTCAGCTTGCAAAAACATACAAAATGCTGTTTTCAAGTATCTAAACTGTCATATTCAAGTTTCTGTCGTGTATAATGGTTAATGTTTCTGAAATCAAGATAAAATTTCTGTTTTAAGCATGCAAAAGCATACAAAAAACCGTTTTTAAGTATACAAACGGTTATATTCATGTATATGTCGTGTGTAATGGCTTATGTTTGCAAAATCAAGATAAAATAGCTGTTTTCAGCTTGCAAAAACATATAAAATGTTGTTTTCAAGAATTTAAACTGTCATATTCATGTTTCTTTCGTATATAATGGCTAATGTTGGTGAAATCAAGATAAAATTACAGTTTTAAGCATGCAAACGCATACAAAACACGGTTTGTAAGTATACAAACTGTCATATTCATGTATATGTCGTGTGTAATGGCTTATGTTTGCAAAATCAAGATAAAATAGCTGTTTTCAGCTTGCAAAAACATACAAAATGCTGTTTTCAAGTATCTAAACTGTCATATTCATGTTTCTGTCGTGTACAAAGGCTAATGTTGGTGAAATCAAGATAAAATTGCTGTTTTTAGCATGCAAAAGCATACAAAACACCGTTTTTAAGTATACAAACTGTCATATTCATGTATATGTCGTGTGTAATGGCTTATGTTTGCAAAATCAAGATAAAATAGCTGTTTTCAGCTTGCCAAAACATACAAAATGCTGCTTTCAAGTATTTAAACTGTCATATTCATGTTTCTGTCGTGTATAATGGCTAATGTTGGTGAAATCAAGATAAAATTGGTGTTTTAAGCATGCAAAAGCATACAAAACACCGTTTTTAAGTATACAAACTGTCATATTCATGTACCTATATGTCGTGTGTAATGGCTTATGTTTGCAAAATCAAGATAAAATAGCTGTTTTCAGCTTGCAAAAACATACAAAATGTTGCTTTCAAGAATTTAAACTGTCATATTCATGTTTCTTTCGTGTATAATGGCTAATGTTTGTGAAATCAAGATAAAATTAAAGTTTTAAGCATGCAAAAGCATTCAAAACACGGTTTTTAAGTATACAAACTGTTATATTCATGTATATGTCGTGTGTAATGGCTTATGTTTGCAAAATCAAGAAAAAATAGCTGTTTTCAGCTTGCAAAAACATACAAAATGCTGTTTTCAAGTATCTAAACTGTCATATTCAAGTTTCTGTCGTGTATAATGGTTAATGTTTCTGAAATCAAGATAAAATTTCTGTTTTAAGCATGCAAAAGAATACAAAAAACCGTTTTTAAGTATACAAACGGTTATATTCATGTATATGTCGTGTGTAATGGCTTATGTTTGCAAAATCAAGATAAAATAGCTGTTTTCAGCTTGCAAAAACATATAAAATGTTGTTTTCAAGAATTTAAACTGTCATATTCATGTTTCTTTCGTATATAATGGCTAATGTTGGTGAAATCAAGATAAAATTACAGTTTTAAGCATGCAAACGCATACAAAACACGGTTTGTAAGTATACAAACTGTCATATTCATGTATATGTCGTGTGTAATGGCTTATGTTTGCAAAATCAAGATAAAATAGCTGTTTTCAGCTTGCAAAAACATACAAAATGCTGTTTTCAAGTATCTAAACTGTCATATTCATGTTTCTGTCGTGTACAAAGGCTAATGTTGGTGAAATCAAGATAAAATTGCTGTTTTTAGCATGCAAAAGCATACAAAACACCGTTTTTAAGTATACAAACTGTCATATTCATGTATATGTCGTGTGTAATGGCTTATGTTTGCAAAATCAAGATAAAATAGCTGTTTTCAGCTTGCAAAAACATACAAAATGCTGCTTTCAAGTATTTAAACTGTCATATTCATGTTTCTGTCGTGTATAATGGCTAATGTTGGTGAAATCAAGATAAAATTGGTGTTTTAAGCATGCAAAAGCATACAAAACACCGTTTTTAAGTATACAAACTGTCATATTCATGTACCTATATGTCGTGTGTAATGGCTTATGTTTGCAAAATCAAGATAAAATAGCTGTTTTCAGCTTGCAAAAACATACAAAATGTTGCTTTTAAGAATTTAAACTGTCATATTCATGTTTCTTTCGTATATAATGGCTAATGTTGGTGAAATCAAGATAAAATTAAAGTTTTAAGCATGCAAAAGCATTCAAAACACGGTTTTTAAGTAACAAACTGTCATATTCATGTATATGTCGTGTGTAATGGCTTATGTTTGCAAAATCAAGAAAAATAGCTGTTTTCAGCTTGCAAAAACATACAAAATGCTGTTTTCAAGTATCTAAACTGTCATATTCAAGTTTCTGTCGTGTATAATGGTTAATGTTTCTGAAATCAAGATAAAATTTCTGTTTTAAGCATGCAAAAGCATACAAAAAACCGTTTTTAAGTATACAAACGGTTATATTCATGTATATGTCGTGTGTAATGGCTTATGTTTGCAAAACCAAGATAAAATAGCTGTTTTCAGCTTGCAAAAACATATAAAATGTTGTTTTCAAGAATTTAAACTGTCATATTCATGTTTCTTTCGTATATAATGGCTAATGTTGGTGAAATCAAGATAAAATTACAGTTTTAAGCATGCAAACGCATACAAAACACGGTTTGTAAGTATACAAACTGTCATATTCATGTATATGTCGTGTGTAATGGCTTATGTTTGCAAAATCAAGATAAAATAGCTGTTTTCAGCTTGCAAAAACATACAAAATGCTGTTTTCAAGTATCTAAACTGTCATATTCATGTTTCTGTCGTGTACAAAGGCTAATGTTGGTGAAATCAAGATAAAATTGCTGTTTTTAGCATGCAAAAGCATACAAAACACCGTTTTTAAGTATACAAACTGTCATATTCATGTATATGTCGTGTGTAATGGCTTATGTTTGCAAAATCAAGATAAAATAGCTGTTTTCAGCTTGCAAAAACATAAAAAATGCTGCTTTCAAGTATTTAAACTGTCATATTCATGTTTCTGTCGTGTATAATGGCTAATGTTGGTGAAATCAAGATAAAATTGGTGTTTTAAGCATGCAAAAGCATACAAAACACCGTTTTTAAGTATACAAACTGTCATATTCATGTACCTATATGTCGTGTGTAATGGCTTATGTTTGCAAAATCAAGATAAAATAGCTGTTTTCAGCTTGCAAAAACATACAAAATGTTGCTTTCAAGAATTTAAACTGTCATATTCATGTTTCTTTCGTGTATAATGGCTAATGTTGGTGAAATCAAGATAAAATTAAAGTTTTAAGCATGCAAAAGCATTCAAAATACGGTTTTTAAGTATACAAACTGTCATATTCATGTATATGTCGTGTGTAATGGCTTATGTTTGCAAAATCAAGAAAAAATAGCTATTTTCAGCTTGCAAAAACATACAAAATGCTGTTTTCAAGTATCTAAACTGTCATATTCAAGTTTCTGTCGTGTATAATGGTTAATGTTTCTGAAATCAAGATAAAATTTCTGTTTTAAGCATGCAAAAGCATACAAAAAACCGTTTTTAAGTATACAAACGGTTATATTCATGTATATGTCGTGTGTAATGGCTTATGTTTGCATAATCAAGATAAAATAGCTGTTTTCAGCTTGCAAAAACATATAAAATGTTGTTTTCAAGAATTTAAACTGTCATATTCATGTTTCTTTCGTATATAATGGCTAATGTTGGTGAAATCAAGATAAAATTACAGTTTTAAGCATGCAAACGCATACAAAACACGGTTTGTAAGTATACAAACTGTCATATTCATGTATATGTCGTGTGTAATGGCTTATGTTTGCAAAATCAAGATAAAATAGCTGTTTTCAGCTTGCAAAAACATACAAAATGCTGTTTTCAAGTATCTAAACTGTCATATTCATGTTTCTGTCGTGTACAAAGGCTAATGTTGGTGAAATCAAGATAAAATTGCTGTTTTTAGCATGCAAAAGCATACAAAAAACGGTTTTTAAGTATACAAACTGTCATATTCATGTATATGTCGTGTGTAATGGCTTATGTTTGCAAAATCAAGATAAAATAGCTGTTTTCAGCTTGCAAAAACATACAAAATGCTGCTTTCAAGTATTTAAACTGTCATATTCATGTTTCTGTCGTGTATAATGGCTAATGTTGGTGAAATCAAGATAAAATTGGTGTTTTAAGCATGCAAAAGCATACAAAACACCGTTTTTAAGTATACAAACTGTCATATTCATGTACCTATATGTCGTGTGTAATGGCTTATGTTTGCAAAATCAAGATAAAATAGCTGTTTTCAGCTTGCAAAAACATACAAAATGCTGTTTTCAAGTATCTAAACTGTCATATTCAAGTTTCTGTCGTGTATAATGGTTAATGTTTCTGAAATCAAGATAAAATTTCTGTTTTAAGCATGCAAAAGCATACAAAAAACCGTTTTTAAGTATACAAACGGTTATATTCATGTATATGTCGTGTGTAATGGCTTATGTTTGCAAAATCAAGATAAAATAGCTGTTTTCAGCTTGCAAAAACATATAAAATGTTGTTTTCAAGAATTTAAACTGTCATATTCATGTTTCTTTCGTATATAATGGCTAATGTTGGTGAAATCAAGATAAAATTACAGTTTTAAGCATGCAAACGCATACAAAACACGGTTTGTAAGTATACAAACTGTCATATTCATGTATATGTCGTGTGTAATGGCTTATGTTTGCAAAATCAAGATAAAATAGCTGTTTTCAGCTTGCAAAAACATACAAAATGCTGTTTTCAAGTATCTAAACTGTCATATTCATGTTTCTGTCGTGTACAAAGGCTAATGTTGGTGAAATCAAGATAAAATTGCTGTTTTTAGCATGCAAAAGCATACAAAACACCGTTTTTAAGTATACAAACTGTCATATTCATGTATATGTCGTGTGTAATGGCTTATGTTTGCAAAATCAAGATAAAATAGCTGTTTTCAGCTTGCAAAAACATACAAAATGCTGCTTTCAAGTATTTAAACTGTCATATTCATGTTTCTGTCGTGTATAATGGCTAATGTTGGTGAAATCAAGATAAAATTGGTGTTTTAAGCATGCAAAAGCATACAATACACCGTTTTTAAGTATACAAACTGTCATATTCATGTACCTATATGTCGTGTGTAATGGCTTATGTTTGCAAAATCAAGATAAAATAGCTGTTTTCAGCTTGCAAAAACATACAAAATGTTGCTTTCAAGAATTTAAACTGTCATATTCATGTTTCTTTCGTGTATAATGGCTAATGTTGGTGAAATCAAGATAAAATTAAAGTTTTAAGCATGCAAAAGCATTCAAAACACGGTTTTTTAGTATACAAACTGTCATATTCATGTATATGTCGTGTGTAATGGCTTATGTTTGCAAAATCAAGAAAAAATAGCTGTTTTCAGCTTGCAAAAACATACAAAATGCTGTTTTCAAGTATCTAAACTGTCATATTCAAGTTTCTGTCGTGTATAATGGTTAATGTTTCTGAAATCAAGATAAAATTTCTGTTTTA
This sequence comes from Poecilus cupreus, assembly GCA_963942605.1. Classification (NCBI taxonomy): domain Eukaryota; kingdom Metazoa; phylum Arthropoda; class Insecta; order Coleoptera; family Carabidae; genus Poecilus; species Poecilus cupreus. Next base: position 37,353 of record CAWWDY010002123.1, on the reverse strand, counting down.
AGCATGCAAAAGCATACAAAACACGGTTTTTAAGTATACAAACTGTCATCTTCATGTTTATGTCGTGTGTAATGGCTTATGTTTGCAAAATCAAGAAAAAATAGCTGTTTTCAGCTTGCAAAAACATACAAAATGCTGTTTTCAAGTATCTAAACTGTCATATTCATGTTTCTGGAGTGTATAATGGCTAATGTTGGTCAAATCAAGATAAAATTGCTGTTTTAAGCATGCAAAAGCATACAAAACACCGTTTTTAAGTATACAAACTGTCATATTCATGTATATGTCGTGTGTAATGGCTTATGTTTGCAAAATCAAGATAAAATAGCTGTTTTCAGCTTGCAAAAACATGCAAAATGCTGTTTTCAAGTATCTAAACGGTCATATTTATGTTTCTGTCGTGTATAATGGCTAATGTTTGTGAAATCAATATAAAATTGCTGTTTTAAGCATGCAAAAGCATACAAAGCACCGTTTTTAAGTATACAAACTGTCATATTCATGTATATGTCGTGTGTAATGGCTTATGCTTGAAAAATCAAGATAAAATTGCTGTTTTCAGCTTGCAAAAACATACAAAATGCTGCTTTCAAGTATTTAAACTGTCATATTCATGTTTCTGTCCTGTAAAATGGCTAATGTTGGTGAAATCAATATAAAATTGCTGTTTTAAGCATGCAAAAGCATACAAAACAACGTTTTTAAGTATACAAACTGTCATATTCATGTATATGTCGTGTGTAATGGCTTATTTTTCAAAATCAAGAAAAAATAGCTGTTTTCAGCTTGCGAAAACATACAAAATGCTGTTTTCATGTATTTAAACTGTCATATTCATGTTTCTGTCGTGTATAATGGCTAATGTTGGTGAAATCAAGATTAAATTGCTGTTTTAAGCATGCAAAAGCATACAAAACACCGTTTTTAAGTATACAAACTGTCATATTCATGTATATAAATAAATAAATATATCATCACGCCTTTTACCCATTAAGGGTGTGGCACTCTGCTAACACAGATCTCGGTAGATGATATATTTTTGCTTATGAAATGCGGTTACCAGCCGTCAAGTCATAACCCCCAAGGTTGTTAGTGGAGGGGGAACCACAGGGGTAAATTTAAATTGGCAACTGTCACCAGTGGGATTCGAACTGAGGATCTCACGATCCACAGCTCGACACGTTACCACGGAGCTATTTACCCCATATATGTCGTGTGTAATGGCTTATGTTTGCAAAATCAAGATAAAATAGCTGTTTTCAGCTTGCAAAAACATACAAAATTCTGTTTTCAAGTATTTAAACTGTCATATTCATGTTTCTGTCGTGTATAATGGCTAATGTTGGTGAAATCAAGATAAAATTGCTGTTTTAAGCATGGAAAAGTATACAAAACCCCGTTTTTAAGTATACAAACTGTCATATTCATGTATATGTCGTGTGTAATGGCTTATGTTTGCAAAATCAAGATAAAATATCTGTTTTCAGCTTGCAAAAACATACAAAATGCTGTTTTCAAGTATTTTAACTGTCATATTAATGTTTCTGTCGTGTATAATGGCTAATGTTGGTGAAATCAAGATAAAATTGCTGTTTTAAGCATGCAAAAGCATACAAAACACCGTTTTTAAGTATACAAACTGTCAAATTCATGTATATGTCGTGTGTAATGGCTTAAGTTTGCAAAATCAAGATAAAATAGCTGTTTTCAGTTTGCAAAAACATACAAAATGCTGTTTTCAAGTATTTAAACTGTCATATTCATGTTTCTGTCGTGTATAATGGCTAATGTTGGTGAAATCAAAATATAATTGCTGTTTTAAGCATGCAAAAGCATACAAAACACCGATTTTAAGTATACAAGCTGTCATATTCATGAATATGTCGTGTGTAATGGCTTATATTTGCAAAATCAAGATAAAATAGCTGTTTTCAGCTTGCAAAAACATACAAAATGCTGTTTTAAAGTATTTAAACTGTCATATTCATGTTTCTTTATTGTATAATGGCAAATGTTGGTGAAATTAAGATAAAATTGCAGTTTTAAGCATGCAAAAGCATACAAAACACCGTTTTTAAGTATACAAACTGTCATATACATGTATATGTCGTGTGTAATGGATTAAGTTTGCAAAATCAAGATAAAATAGCTGTTTTCAGTTTGCAAAAACATACAAAATGCTGTTTTCAAGTATCTAAACGGTCATATTCATGTTTCTGTCGTGTATAATGGCTAATGTTGGTGAAATCAATATAAAATTGCTGTTTTAAGCATGCAAAAGCATACAAAGCACCGTTTTTAAGTATACAAACTGTCATATTCATGTATATGTCGTGTGTAATGGCTTATGCTTAAAAAATCAAGATAAAATAGCTGTTTTCAGCTTGCAAAAACATACAAAATGCTGCTTTCAAGTATCTAAACTGTCATATTCATGTTTCTGTCGTGTACAAAGGCTAATGTTGGTGAAATCAAGATAAAATTGCTGTTTTAAGCATGCAAAAGCATACAAAACACCGTTTTTAAGTATACAAACTGTCATATTCATGTATATGCCGTGTGTAATGGCTTATGTTTGCAAAATCAAGATAAAATAGCTGTTTTCAGCTTGCAAAAACATACAAAATGCTGTTTTCATGTATTTAAACTGTCATATTCATGTTTCTGTCGTGTATAATGGCTAATGTTGGTGAAATCAAGATAAAATTGCAGTTTTAAGCATGCAAAAGCATACAAAACACGGTGTTTAAGTATACAAACTGTTATATTCATGTACCTATATGTCGTGTGTAATAGCTTATGTTTGCAAAATCAAGATAAAATAGCTGTTTTCAGCTTGCAAAAACATACAAAATGCTGTTTTCAAGAATTTAAACGGTCATATTCATGTTTCTGTCGTGTATAATGGCTAATGTTGGCGAAATCAAGATAAAATTGCTGTTTTAAGCATGCAAAATCATACAAAACACCGTTTTTAAGTATACAAACTGCCATATTCATGTATATGTCGTGTGTAATGGCTTATGTTTGCAAAATCAAGATAAAATAGCTGTTTTCAGCTTGCAAAAACATACAAAATGCTGTTTTCATGTATTTAAACTGTCATATTCATGTTTCTGTCGTGTATAATGGCTAATGTTGGTGAAATCAAGATAAAATTGCAGTTTTACGCATGCAAATGCATACAAAACACGGTTTTTAAGTATACAAACTGCGATATTCATGAATATGTCGTGTGTAATGGCTTATGTTTGCAAAATCAAGAAAAAATAACTGTTTTCAGCTTGCAAAAACATACAAAATGCTGCTTTCAAGTATCTAAACTGTCATATTCAGGTTTCTGTCGTGTATAATGGCTAATGTTTTTGAAATCAAGATAAAATTGCTGTTTTAAGCATGCAAAAGCATACAAAAAACCGTTTTTAAGTATACAAACTGTCATTCATGTATATGTCGTGTGTAGTGGCTTATGTTTGCAAAATCAAGATAAAAAAGCTGTTTTCAGCTTGCAAAAACCTACAAATTGCTGTTTTCATGTATTTAAACTGTCATATTCATGTTTCTGTCGTGTATAATGGCTAATGTTGGTGAAATCAAGATAAAATTACAGTTTTAAGCATACAAAAGCATACAAAACACGGTTTTTAAGTATACAAACTGTCATATTCATGTCTCTGTCGTGTATAATGGCTAATGTTGGTGAAATCAATATAAAATTGCTGTTTTAAGCATGCAAAAGCATACAAAGCACCGTTTTTAAGTATACAAACTGTCATATTCATGTATATGTCGTGTGTAATGGCTTATGTTTGCAAAATCAAGATAAAATAGCTGTTTTCAGCTTGCAAAAACATACAAAATGCTGCTTTCAAGTATTTAAACTGTCATATTCATGTTTCTGTCGTGCATAATGGCTAATGTTGGTGAAATCAAGATAAAATTGGTGTTTTAAGCATGCAAAAGCATACAAAACACCGTTTTTAGTATACAAACTGTCATATTCATGTACCTATATGTCGTGTGTAATGGCTTATGTTTGAAAAATCAAGATAAAATTGCTGTTTTCAGCTTGCAAAAACATACAAAATGCTGCTTTCAAGTATTTAAACTGTCATATTCATGTTTCTGTCCTGTAAAATGGCTAATGTTGGTGAAATCAATATAAAATTGCTGTTTTAAGCATGCAAAAGCATACAAAACAACGTTTTTAAGTATACAAACTGTCATATTCATGTATATGTCGTGTGTAATGGCTTATTTTTGCAAAAACAAGAAAAAATAGCTGTTTTCAGCTTGCGAAAACATACAAAATGCTGTTTTCATGTATTTAAACTGTCATATTCATGTTTCTGTCGTGTATAATGGCTAATGTTGGTGAAATCAAGGTAAAATTGCAGTTTTAAGCATGCAAAAGCATACAAAACACCATTTTTAAGTATACAAACTGTCAAATTCATGTATATGTCGTGTGTAATGGCTTAAGTTTGCAAAATCAAGATAAAATAGCTGTTTTCAGTTTGCAAAAACATACAAAATGCTGTTTTCAAGTATTTAAACTGTCATATTCATGTTTCTGTCGTGTATAATGGCTAATGTTGGTGAAATCAAAATATAATTGCTGTTTTAAGCATGCAAAAGCATACAAAACACCGATTTAAGTATACAAACTGTCATATTCATGAATATGTCGTGTGTAATGGCTTATATTTGCAAAATCAAGATAAAATAGCTGTTTTCAGCTTGCAAAAACATACAAAATGCTGTTTTCAAGTATTTAAACTGTCATATTTATGTTTCTGTCGTGTATAATGGCAAATGTTGGTAAAATTAAGATAAAATTGCAGATTTAAGCATGCAAAAGCATACAAAACACCGTTTTTAAGTATACAAACTGTCATATACATGTATATGTCGTGTGTAATGGATTAAGTTTGCAAAATCAAGATAAAATAGCTGTTTTCAGTTTGCAAAAACATACAAAATGCTGTTTTCAAGTATTTTAACTGTCATATTCATGTTTATGTCCTGTATAATGGCTAATGTTGGTGAAATCAAGATAAAATTGCAGTTTTAAGAATGCAAAAGCATACAAAACACCCTTTTTAAGTATACAAACTGTCATATTCATGTATATGTCGTGTGTAATGGCTTATGTTTGCAAAATCAAGATAAAATAGCTGTTTTCAGCTTGCAAAAACATACAAAATGCTGTTTTCAAGTATCTAAACGGTCATATTCATGTTTCTGTCGTGTATAATGGCTAATGTTGGTGAAATCAATATAAAATTGCTGTTTTAAGCATGCAAAAGCATACAAAGCACCGTTTTTAAGTATACAAACTGTCATATTCATGTATATGTCGTGTGTAATGGCTTATGCTTGAAAAATCAAGATAAAATAGCTGTTTTCAGCTTGCAAAAACATACAAAATGCTGCTTTCAAGTATCTAAACTGTCATATTCATGTTTCTGTCGTGTACAAAGGCTAATGTTGGTGAAATCAAGATAAAATTGCTGTTTTAAGCATGCAAAAGCATACAAAACACCGTTTTTAAGTATACAAACTGTCATATTCATGTATATGTCGTGTGTAATGGCTTATGTTTGCAAAATCAAGATAAAATAGCTGTTTTCAGCTTGCAAAAACATACAAAATGCTGTTTTCATGTATTTAAACTGTCATATTCATGTTTCTGTCGTGTATAATGGCTAATGTTGGTGAAATCAAGATAAAATTGTAGTTTTAAGCATGCAAATGCATACAAAACACGGTTTTTAAGTATACAAACTGTGATATACATGAATATGTCGTGTGTAATGGCTTATGTTTGCAAAATCAAGAAAAAATAGCTGTTTTCAGCTTGCAAAAACATACAAAATGCTGTTTTCAAGTATCTAAACTGTCATATTCAGGTTTCTGTCGTGTATAATGGCTAATGTTTTTGAAATCAAGATAAAATTGCTGTTTTAAGCATGCAAAAGCATACAGAAAACCGTTTTTAAGTATACAAACTGTCATTCATGTATATGTCGTGTGTAGTGGCTTATGTTTGCAAAATCAAGATAAAAAAGCTGTTTTCAGCTTGCAAAAACATACAAATTGCTGTTTTCATGTATTTAAACTGTCATATTCATGTTTCTGTCGTGTATAATGGCTAATGTTGGTGAAATCAAGATAAAATTACAGTTTTAAGCATACAAAAGCATACAAAACACGGTTTTTAAGTATACAAACTGTCATATTCATGTATATGTCGTGTGTAATGGCTTATGTTTGCAAAATCAAGAAAAAATAGCTGTTTTCAGCTTGCAAAAACATACAAAATGCTGTTTTCAAGTATCTATCGGTCATATTCATGTCTCTGTCGTGTATAATGGCTAATGTTGGTGAAATCAATATAAAATTGCTGTTTTAAGCATGCAAAAGCATACAAAGCACCGTTTTTAAGTATACAAACTGTCATATTCATCTATATGTCGTGTGTAATGGCTTATGCTTGAAAAATCAAGATAAAATAGCTGTTTTCAGCTTGCAAAAACATACAAAATGCTGCTTTCAAGTATTTAAACTGTCATATTCATGTTTCTGTCCTGTATAATGGCTAATGTTGGTGAAATCAATGTAAAATTTCTGTTTTAAGCATGCAAAAGTATACAAAACACCGTTTTTAAGTATACAAACTGTCATATTCATGTATATGTCGTGTGTAATGGCTTATGTTTGCAAAATCAAGATAAAATAGCTGTTTTCAGCTTGCAAAAACATACAAAATGCTGTTTTCAAGTATCTAAACTGTCATATTCATGTTTCTGTCGTGTAAAAAGGCTAATGTTGGTGAAATCAAGATAAAATTGCTGTTTTTAGCATGCAAAAGCATACAAAACACCGTTTTTAAGTATACAAACTGTCATATTCATGTATATGTCGTGTGTAATGGCTTATGTTTGCAAAATCAAGATAAAATAGCTGTTTTCAGCTTGCAAAAACATACAAAATGCTGCTTTCAAGTATTTAAACTGTCATATTCATGTTTCTGTCGTGTATAATGGCTAATGTTGGTGAAATCAACATAAAATTGGTGTTTTAATCATGCAAAAGCATACAAAACACCGTTTTTAGTATACAAACTGTCATATTCATGTACCTATATGTCGTGTGTAATGGTTTATGTTTGCAAAATCAAGATAAAATAGCTGTTTTCAGCTTGCAAAAACATACAAAATGTTGTTTTCAAGAATTTAAACTGTCATATTCATGTTTCTATCGTATATAATGGCTAATGTTGGTGAAATCAAGATAAAATTACAGTTTTAAGCATGCAAAAGCATACAAAACACGGTTTTTAAGTATACAAACTGTCATATTCATGTATATGTCGTGTGTAATGGCTTATGTTTGCAAAATCAAGAAAAAATAGCTGTTTTCAGCTTGCAAAAACATACAAAATGCTGTTTTCAAGTATCTAAACTGTCATATTCATGTTTCTGTCGTGTATAATGGCTAATGTTGGTCTAATCAAGATAAAATTGCTGTTTTAAGCATGCAAAAGCATACAAAACACGGTTTTTAAGTATACAAACTGTCATATTCATGTATATGTCGTGTGTAATGGCTTACGTTTGCAAAATCAAGAAAAAATAGCTGTTTTCAGCTTGCAAAAACATACAAAATGCTGTTTTCAAGTATCTATCGGTCATATTCATGTCTCTGTCGTTTATAATGGCTAATGTTGGTGAAATCAATATAAAATTGCTGTTTTAAGCATGCAAAAGCATACAAAGCACCGTTTTTAAATATACAAACTGTCATATTCATCTATATGTCGTGTGTAATGGCTTATGCTTGAAAAATCAAGATAAAATAGCTGTTTTCAGCTTGCAAAAACATACAAAATGCTGCTTTCAAGAATTTAAACTGTCATATTCATGTTTCTGTCCTGTATAATGGCTAATGTTGGTGAAATCAAGATAAAATTGCAGTTTTAAGCATGCAAAAGCATAAAAAACACGGTTTTTAAGTATAAAAACTGTCATATTCATATATATGTCGTGTGTAATGGCTTATGTTTGCAAAATCAAGATAAAAAAGCTGTTTTCAGATGCAAAAACATACAAAATGCTGTTTTCAAGTATCTAAACTATCATATTCATGTTTCTGTCGTGTACAAAGGCTAATGTTGGTGAAATCAAGATAAAATTGCTGTTTTTAGCATGCAAAAGCATACAAAACACCGTTTTTAAGTATACAAACTGTCATATTCATGTATATGTCGTGTGTAATGGCTTATGTTTGCAAAATCAAGATAAAATAGCTGTTTTTAGCTTGCAAAAACATACAAAATGCTGCTTTCAAGTATTTAAACTGTCATATTCATGTTTCTGTCGTGTATAATGGCTAATGTTGGTGAAATCAAGATAAAATTGGTGTTTTAAGCATGCAAAAGCATACAAAACACCGTTTTTAAGTATACAAACTGTCATATTCATGTACCTATATGTCGTGTGTAATGGCTTATGTTTGCAATATCAAGATAAAATAGCTGTTTTCAGCTTGAAAAACATACAAAATGTTGTTTTCAAGAATTTAAACTGTCATATTCATGTTTCTTTCGTGTATAATGGCTAATGTTGATGAAATCAAGATAAAATTACAGTTTTAAGCATACAAAAGCATACAAAACACGGTTTTTAAGTATACAAACTGTCATATTCATGTACCTATATGTCGTGTGTAATGGCTTATGTTTGCAAAATCAAGAAAAAATAGCTGTTTTCAGCTTGCAAAAACATACAAAATGCTGTTTTCAAGTATCTAAACTGTCATATTCATGTTTCGGTCGTGTATAATGGCTAATGTTTCTGAAATCAAGATAAAATTTCTGTTTTAAGCATGCAAAAGCATACAAAAAACCGTTTTTAAGTATACAAACGATCATATTCATGTATATGTCGTGTGTAGTGGCTTATGTTTGCAAAATCAAGATAAAAAAGCTGTTTTCAGCTTGCAAAAACATACAAAATGTTGTTTTCAAGAATTTAAACTGTCATATTCATGTTTCTTTCGTATATAATGGCTAATGTTGGTGAAATCAAGATAAAATTACAGTTTTAAGCATGCAAAAGCATACAAAACACGGTTTGTAAGTATACAAACTGTCATATTCATGTATATGTCGTGTGTAATGGCATATGTTTGCAAAATCAAGATAAAATAGCTGTTTTCAGCTTGCAAAAACATACAAAATGCTGTTTTCAAGTATCTAAATTGTCATATTCATGTTTCTGTCGTGTACAAAGGCTAATGTTGGTGAAATCAAGATAAAATTGCTGTTTTTAGCATGCAAAAGCATACAAAACACCGTTTTTAAGTATACAAATTGTCATATTCATGTATATGTCGTGTGTAATGGCTTATGTTTGCAAAATCAAGATAAAATAGCTGTTTTCAGCTTGCAAAAACATACAAAATGCTGCTTTCAAGTATTTAAACTGTCATATTCATGTTTCTGTCGTGTATAATGGCTAATGTTGGTGAAATCAAGATAAAATTGGTGTTTTAAGCATGCAAAAACATACAAAACACCGTTTTTAAGTATACAAACTGTCATATTCATGTACCTATATGTCGTGTGTAATGGCTTATGTTTGCAAAATCAAGATAAAATAGCTGTTTTCAGCTTGCAAAAACATACAAAATGTTGTTTTCAAGAATTTAAACTGTCATATTCATGTTTCTTTCGTGTATAATGGCTAATGTTGGTGAAATCAAGATAAAATTACAGTTTTAAGCATGCAAAAGCATACAAAAAACGGTTTTTAAGTATACAAACTGTCATATTCATGTAAATGTCGTGTGTAATGGCTTATGTTTGCAAAATCAAGAAAAAATAGCTGTTTTCAGCTTGCAAAAACATACAAAATGCTGTTTTCAAGTATCTAAACTGTCATATTCATGTTTCTGTCGTGTATAATGGCTAATGTTTTTGAAATCAAGATAAAATTTCTGATTTAGGCATGCAAAAGCATACAAAAAACCGTTTTTAAGTATACAAACGGTCATATTCATGTATATGTCGTGTGTAGTGGCTTATGTTTGCAAAATCAAGATAAAAAAGCTGTTTTCAGCTTGCAAAAACATACAAAATGCTGTTTTCATGTATTTAAACTGTCATATTCATGTTTCTGTCGTGTATAATGGCTAATGTTGGTGAAATCAAGATAAAATTACGGTTTTAAGCATGCAAAAGCATACAAAACAACGTTTTTAAGTATACAAACTGTCATATTCATGTATATGTCGTGTGTAATGGCTTATTTTTGCAAAATCAAGAAAAAATAGCTGTTTTCAGCATGCGAAAACATACAAAATGCTGTTTTCATGTATTTAAACTGTCATATTCATGTTTCTGTCGTGTTAATGGCTAATGTTGGTGAAATCAAGATTAAATTGCTGTTTTAAGCATGCAAAAGCATACAAAACACCGTTTTTAAGTATACAAACTGTCATATTCATGTATATGTCGTGTGTAATGGCTTATGTTTGCAAAATCAAGATAAAATAGCTGTTTTCAGCTTGCAAAAACATACAAAATTCTGTTTTCAAGTATTTAAACTGTCATATTCATGTTTCTGTCGTGTATAATGGCTAATGTTGGTGAAATCAAGATAAAATTGCTGTTTTAAGCATGCAAAAGTATACAAAACACCGTTTTTAAGTATACAAACTGTCATATTCATGTATATGTCGTGTGTAATGGCTTATGTTTGCAAAATCAAGATTAAATATCTGTTTTCAGCTTGCAAAAACATACAAAATGCTGTTTTCAAGTATTTTAACTGTCATATTAATGTTTCTGTCGTGTATAATGGCTAATGTTGGTGAAATCAAGATAAAACTGCTGTTTTAAGCATGCAAAAGCATACAAAACACCGTTTTTAAGTATACAAACTGTCAAATTCATGTATATGTCGTGTGTAATGGCTTAAGTTTGCAAAATCAAGATAAAATAGCTGTTTTCAGTTTGCAAAAACATACAAAATGCTGTTTTCAAGTATTTAAATTGTCATATTCATGTTTCTGTCGTGTATAATGGCTAATGTTGGTGAAATCAAAATATAATTGCTGTTTTAAGCATGCAAAAGCATACAAAACACCGATTTTAAGTATACAAACTGTCATATTCATGAATATGTCGTGTGTAATGGCTTATATTTGCAAAATCAAGATAAAATAGCTGTTTTCAGCTTGAAAAAACATACAAAATGCTGTTTTCAAGTATTTAAACTGTCATATTCATGTTTCTGTCGTGTATAATGGCAAATGTTGGTGAAATTAAGATAAAATTGCAGTTTTAAGCATGCAAAAGCATACAAAACACCGTTTTTATGTATACAAACTGTCATATACATGTATATGTCGTGTGTAATGGATTAAGTTTGCAAAATCAAGATAAAATAGCTGTTTTCAATTTGCAAAAACATACAAAATGCTGTTTTCAAGTATTTTAACTGTCATATTCATGTTTATGTCCTGTATAATGGCTAATGTTGGTGAAATCAAGATAAAATTGCAGTTTTAAGAATGCAAAAGCATACAAAACACCCTTTTTAAGTATACAAACTGTCATATTCATGTATATGTCGTGTGTAATGGCTTATGTTACCAAAATCAAGATAAAATAGCTGTTTTCAGCTTGCAAAAACATACAAAATACTGTTTTCAAGAATTTAAACTGTCATATTCATGTTTCTGTCGTGTATAATGGCTAATGTTGGTAAAAATCAAAATATAATTGCTGTTTTAAGCATGCAAAAGCATACAAAATACCGTTTTTAAGTATACAAAATGTCATATTCATGAACATGTCGTGTGTAATGTCTTATGTTTGCAAAATCAAGACAAAATAGCTGTTTTCAGCTTACAAAAACATACAAAATGCAGTTTTCAAGTATTTAAACTATCATATTTATGTTCTGTCGTGTATAATGGCTAATGTTGGTGAAATCAAGATAAAATTGCTGTTTTAAGCATGCAAAAGCATACAAAACACCGTTTTAAAGTATACAAACTGTTATATTTATGTATATGTCGTGTTTAATGGCTTATGTATGCAAAATCAACATAAAATAGCTGTTTTTAGCTTGCAAAAACATACAAAATGCTGTTTTCAAATATGTAAAACTGTGATATTCATGTTTTTGTCGTGTATAATGGCTAATGTTGGTGAAATCAAGATAAAATTGCAGTTTTAAGCATGCAAAAGCATACAAAACGCCGTTTTTAAGTATACAAACAGTCATATTCAAGTATATGTCGTGTGTAATGGCTTATGTTTGCAAAATCAATATAAAATAGCTGTTTTCAGCTTGCAAGAACATACAAAATGCTGTTTTCAAGTATTTAAACTGTCATATTCATGTTTCTGTTGTGCATAATGGCTAATGTTGGTGAAATTAAGATAAAATTGCTGTTTTAAGCATGCAAAAGCATACAAAACACCGTTTTTAAGTATACAAACTGTCATATTCATGTATATGACGTGTGTAATGGCTTATGTTTGCAAAATCAAGATAAAATAGTTGTTTTCAGCTTGCAAAAACATACAAAATTCTGTTTTTAAGTATTTAAACTGTCATATTCATGTTTCTGTAGTGTATAATGGCTAATGTTGGTGAAATCAAGATAAAATTGCTGTTTTAAGCATGCAAAAGTACACAAAACACCGTTTTTAAGTATACAAACTGTAATATTCATGTATATGTCGTGTGTAATGGCTTATATTTGCAAAATCAAGATAAAATATCTGTTTTCAGCTTGCAAAAACATACAAAATGCTGTTTTCAAGTATTTAAACTGTTATATTCATGTTTCTGTCGTGTATAATGGCTAATGTTGGTAAAAATCAAAATATAATTGCTGTTTTATGCATGCAAAAGCATACAAAACACCGTTTTTAAGTATACAAACTGTCATATTCATAAATATGTCGTGTGTAATGGCTTATATTTGCAAAATCAAGACAAAATAACTGTTTTCAGCTTGCAAAAACATACAAAATGCTGTTTTCAAGTATTTAAACTATCATATTTATGTTCTGTCGTGTATAATGGCTAATGTTGGTGAAATCAAGATAAAATTGCTGTTTTAAGCATGCAAAAGGATACAAAACACCGTTTTTAAGTATACAAACTGTCATATTCATGTATATGTCGTGTGTAATGGCTTATGTTTGCAAAATCAAGATAAAATAGCTGTTTTCAGCTTGCAAAAACATACAAAATGCGGTTTTCAGGTATTTAAACTGTCATATTCATGTTTCTGTCGTGTATAATGGCTAATGTCTGTGAAATCAAGATAAATTGCAGTTTTAAGCATGCAAAAGCATACAAAACACCGTTTTTAAGTATACAAACTGTCAAATTCATGTATATGTCGTGTGTAATGGCTTAAGTTTGCAAATCAAGATAAAATAGCTGTTTTCAGTTTTCAAAAACATACAAAATGCTGTTTTCAAGTATTTCAACTGGCATTTCATGTTTCTGTCGTGTATAATGGCTAATGTTGGTGAAATCAAGATAAAATTACAGTTTTAAGCATGCAAAAGCATACAAAACACATTTTTTAAGTATACAAACTGTCATCTTCATGTATATGTCGTGTGTAATGGCTTATGTTTGCAAAATCAAGATAAAATAGCTGTTTTCAGCTTGCAAAAACATGCAAAATGCTGTTTTCAAGTATCTAAACGGTCATATTCATGTTTCTGTCGTGTATAATGGCTAATGTTTGTGAAATCAATATAAAATTGCTGTTTTAAGCATGCAAAAGCATACAAAGCACCGTTTTTAAGTATACAAACTGTCATATTCATGTATATGTCGTGTGTAATGGCTTATGCTTGAAAAATCAAAATAAAATTGCTGTTTTCAGCTTGAAAAAACATACAAAATGTTGCTTTCAAGTATTTTAACTGTCATATTCATGTTTCTGTCCTGTAAAATGGCTTAATGTTGGTGAAATCAATATAAAATTGCTGTTTTAAGCATGCAAAAGCATACAAATCAACGTTTTTAAGTATACAAACTGTCATATTCATGTATATGTCGTGTGTAATGGCTTATGTTTGCAAAATCAAGATAAAATAGCTGTTTTCAGCTTGCAAAAACATACAAAATGCTGTTTTCAAGTATTTAAACTGTCATATTCATGTTTCTGTCGTGTATAAAGCAAATATTGGTGAAATTAAGATAAAATTGCAGTTTTAAGCATGCAAAAGCATACAAAACACCGTTTTTAAGTATACAATATTCATGTATATGACGTGTGTAATGGCTTATGTTTGCAAAATCAAGATAAAATAATAAAATAGTTGTTTTCAGCTTGCAAAAACATACAAAATTCTGTTTTTAAGTATTTAAACTGTCATATTCATGTTTCTGTAGTGTATAATGGCTAATGTTGGTGAAATCAAGATAAAATTGCTGTTTTAAGCATGCAAAAGTACACAAAACACCGTTTTTAAGTATACAAACTGTCATATTCATGTATATGTCGTGTGTAATGGCTTATATTTGCAAAATCAAGATAAAATATCTGTTTTCAGCTTGCAAAAACATACAAAATGCTGTTTTCAAGTATTTAAACTGTTATATTCATGTTTCTGTCGTGTATAATGGCTAATGTTGGTAAAAATCAAAATATAATTGCTGTTTTAAGCATGCAAAAGCATACAAAACACCGTTTTTAAGTATACAAACTGTCATATTCATGAATATGTCGTGTGTAACGGCTTATATTTGCAAAATCAAGACAAAATAGCTGTTTTCAGCTTGCAAAAACATACAAAATGCTGTTTTCAAGTATTTAAACTATCATATTTATGTTCTGTCGTGTATAATGGCTAATGTTGGTGAAATCAAGATAAAATTGCTGTTTTAAGCATGCAAAAGGATACAAAACACCGTTTTTAAGTATACAAACTGTCATATTCATGTATATGTCGTGTGTAATGGCTTATGTTTGCAAAATCAAGATAAAATAGCTGTTTTCAGCTTGCAAAAACATACAAAATGCGGTTTTCGGGTATTTAAACTGTCATATTCATGTTTCTGTCGTGTATAATGGCTAATGTCTGTGAAATCAAGATAAAATTGCAGTTTTAAGCATGCAAAAGCATACAAAACACCGTTTTTAAGTATACAAACTGTCAAATTCATGTATATGTCGTGTGTAATGGCTTAAGTTTGCAAAATCAAGATAAAATAGCTGTTTTCAGTTTTCAAAAACATACAAAATGCTGTTTTCAAGTATTTCAACTGTCATTTCATGTTTCTGTCGTGTATAATGGCTAATGTTGGTGAAATCAAGATAAAATTACAGTTTTAAGCATGCAAAAGCATACAAAACACATTTTTTAAGTATACAAACTGTCATCTTCATGTATATGTCGTGTGTAATGGCTTATGTTTGCAAAATCAAGATAAAATAGCTGTTTTCAGCTTGAAAAAACATGCAAAATGCTGTTTTCAAGTTTCTAAACGGTCATATTCATGTTTCTGTCGTGTATAATGGCTAATGTTTGTGAAATCAATATAAAATTGCTGTTTTAAGCATGCAAAAGCATACAAAGCACCGTTTTTAAGTATACAAACTGTCATATTCATGTATATGTCGTGTGTAATGGCTTATGCTTGAAAAATCAAAATAAAATTGCTGTTTTCAGCTTGCAAAAACATACAAAATGCTGTTTTCAAGTATTTAAACTGTCATATTCATGTTTCTGTCGTGTATAAAGGCAAATGTTGGTGAAATTAAGATAAAATTGCAGTTTTAAGCATGCAAAAGCATACAAAACACCGTTTTTAAGTATACAAACTGTCATATTCATGTATATGACGTGTGTAATGGCTTATGTTTGCAAAATCAAGATAAAATAGTTGTTTTCAGCTTGCAAAAACATACAAAATTCTGTTTTTAAGTATTTAAACTGTCATATTCATGTTTATGTCCTGTATAATGGCTAATGTTGGTGAAATCAAGATAAAATTGCAGTTTTAAGAATGCAAAAGCATACAAAACACCCTTTTTAAGTATACAAACTGTCATATTCATGTATATGTTGTGTGTAATGGCTTATGTTTGCAAAATCAAGATAAAATAGCTGTTTTCAGCTTGCAAAAACATACAAAATGCTGTTTTCAAGTATCTAAACGGTCATATTCATGTTTCTGTCGTGTATAATGGCTAATGTTGGTGAAATCAATATAAAATTGCTGTTTTAAGCATGCAAAAGCATACAAAGCACCGTTTTTAAGTATACAAACTGTCATATTCATGTATATGTCTTGTGTAATGGCTTATGCTTGAAAAATCAAGATAAAATAGCTGTTTTCCAGCTTGCAAAAACATACAAAATGCTGTTTTCAAGTATCTATCGGTCATATTCATGTCTCTGTCGTGTATAATGGCTAATGTTGGTGAGATCAATATAAAATTGCTGTTTTAAGCATGCAAAAGCATACAAAGCACCGTTTTTAAGTATACAAACTGTCATATTCATCTATATGTCGTGTGTAATGGCTTATGTTTGAAAAATCAAGATAAAATAGCTGTTTTCAGCTTGCAAAAACATACAAAATGATGCTCTCAAGTATTTAAACTGTCATATTCATGTTTCTGTCCTGTATAATGGCTAATGTTGGTGAAATCAATATAAAATTGCTGTTTTAAGCATGCAAAAGTATACAAAACACCGTTTTTAAGTATACAAACTGTCATATTCATGTATATGTCGTGTGTAATGGCTTATGTTTGCAAAATCAAGATTATATAGCTGTTTTCAGCTTGCAAAAACATACAAAATGCTGTTTTCAAGTATCTAAACTGTCATATTCATGTTTCTGTCGTGTACAAAGGCTAATGTTGGTGAAATCAAGATAAAATTGCTGTTTTTAGCATGCAAAAGCACACAAAACACCGTTTTTAAGTATACAAACTGTCATATTCATGTATATGTCGTGTGTAATGGCTTATGTTTGCAAATTCAAGATAAAATTGCTGTTTTCAGCTTGCAAAAACATACAAAATGCTGCTTTCAAGTATTTAAACTGTCATATTCATGTTTCTGTCGTGTATAATGGCTAATGTTGGTGAAATCAAGATAAAATTGGTGTTTTAAGCATGCAAAAGCATACAAAACACCGTTTTTAGTATACAAACTGTCATATTCATGTACCTATATGTCGAGTGTAATGGCTTATGTTTGCAAAATCAAGATAAAAAAGCTGTTTTCAGCTTGCAAAAACATACAAATTGCTGTTTTCATGTATTTAAACTGTCATATTCATGTTTCTGTCGTGTATAATGGCTAATGTTGGTGAAATCAAGATAAAATTACAGTTTTAAGCATACAAAAGCATACAAAACACGGTTTTTAAGTATACAAACTGTCATATTCATGTATATGTCGTGTGTAATGGCTTATGTTTGCAAAATCAAGAAAAAATAGCTGTTTTCAGCTTGCAAAAACATACAAAATGCTGTTTTCAAGTATCTATCGGTCATATTCATGTCTCTGTCGTGTATAATGGCTAATGTTGGTGAGATCAATATAAAATTGCTGTTTTAAGCATGCAAAAGCATACAAAGCACCGTTTTTAAGTATACAAACTGTCATATTCATCTATATGTCGTGTGTAATGGCTTATGTTTGAAAAATCAAGATAAAATAGCTGTTTTCAGCTTGCAAAAACATACAAAATGATGCTCTCAAGTATTTAAACTGTCATATTCATGTTTCTGTCCTGTATAATGGCTAATGTTGGTGAAATCAATATAAAATTGCTGTTTTAAGCATGCAAAAGTATACAAAACACGGTTTTTAAGTATACAAACTGTCATATTCATGTATATGTCGTGTGTAATGGCTTATGTTTGCAAAATCAAGAAAAAATAGCTGTTTTCAGCTTGCAAAAACATACAAAATGCTGTTTTCAAGTATCTATCGGTCATATTCATGTCTCTGTCGTGTATAATGGCTAATGTTGGTGAGATCAATATAAAATTGCTGTTTTAAGCATGCAAAAGCATACAAAGCACCGTTTTTAAGTATACAAACTGTCATATTCATCTATATGTCGTGTGTAATGGCTTATGTTTGAAAAATCAAGATAAAATAGCTGTTTTCAGCTTGCAAAAACATACAAAATGATGCTCTCAAGTATTTAAACTGTCATATTCATGTTTCTGTCCTGTATAATGGCTAATGTTGGTGAAATCAATATAAAATTGCTGTTTTAAGCATGCAAAAGTATACAAAACACCGTTTTTAAGTATACAAACTGTCATATTCATGTATATGTCGTGTGTAATGGCTTATGTTTGCAAAATCAAGATTATATAGCTGTTTTCAGCTTGCAAAAACATACAAAATGCTGTTTTCAAGTATCTAAACTGTCATATTCATGTTTCTGTCGTGTACAAAGGCTAATGTTGGTGAAATCAAGATAAAATTGCTATTTTTAGCATGCAAAAGCACACAAAACACCGTTTTTAAGTATACAAACTGTCATATTCATGTATATGTCGTGTGTAATGGCTTATGTTTGCAAAATCAAGATAAAATTGCTGTTTTCAGCTTGCAAAAACATACAAAATGCTGCTTTCAAGTATTTAAACTGTCATATTCATGTTTCTGTCGTGTATAATGGCTAATGTTGGTGAAATCAAGATAAAATTGGTGTTTTAAGCATGCAAAAGCATACAAAACACCGTTTTTAGTATACAAACTGTCATATTCATGTACCTATATGTCGAGTGTAATGGCTTATGTTTGCAAAATCAAGATAAAATAGCTGTTTTCAGCTTGCAAAAACATACAAAATGTTGTTTTCAAGAATTTAAACTGTCATATTCAGGTTTCTTTCGTATATAATGGCTAATGTTGGTGAAATCAAGATAAAATTACAGTTTTAAGCATGCAAAAGCATACAAAACACGGTTTTTAAGTATACAAACTGTCATATTCATGTATATGTCGTGTGTAATGGCTTATGTTTGCAAAATCAAGAAAAAATAGCTGTTTTCAGCTTGCAAAAACATACAAAATGCTGTTTTAAAGTACCTAAACTGTTATATTCATGTTTCTGTCGTGTATAATGGCTAATGTTGGTCTAATCAAGATAAATTTGCTGTTTTGAGCATGCAAAAGCATACAAAACACCGTTTTAAGTATACAAACTGTCATATTCATGTATATGTCGTGTGTAATGGCTTAGGTTTGCAAAATCAAGATAAAAAAGCTGTTTTCAGCTTGCAAAAACATACAAAATGCTGTTTTCAAGTATCTAAACGGTCATATTCATGTCTCTGTCGTGTATAATGGCTAATGTTGGTGAAATCAATATAAAATTGCTGTTTTAAGCATGCAAAAGCATACAAAGCACCGTTTTTAAGTATACAAACTGTCATATTCATGTATATGTCGTGTGTAATGGCTTATGCTTGAAAAATCAAGATAAAATAGCTGTTTTCAGCTTGCAAAAACATACAAAATGCTGTTTTCATGTACTTAAACTGTCATATTCATGTTTCTGTCGTGTATAATGGCTAATGTTGGTGAAATCAAGATAAAATTGCAGTTTTAAGCATGCAAAAGCATAAAAAACACGGTTTTTAAGTATAAAAACTGTCATATTCATATATATGTCGTGTGTAATGGCTTATGTTTGCAAAATCAAGATAAAAAAGCTGTTTTCAGCTTGCAAAAACATACAAAATGCTGTTTTCAAGTATCTAAACTGTCATATTCATGTTTCTGTCGTATACAAAGGCTAATGTTGGTGAAATCAAGATAAAATTGGTGTTTTAAGCATGCAAAAGCATACAAAACACCGTTTTTAAGTATACAAACTGTCATATTCATGTACCTATATGTAGTGTGTAATGGCTTATGTTTGCAAAATCAAGATAAAATAGCTGTTTTCAGCTTGCAAAAACATACAAAATGTTGTTTTCAAGAATTTAAACTGTCATATTCATGTTTCTTTCGTGTATAATGGCTAATGTTGGTGAAATCAAGATAAAATTACAGTTTTAAGCCTTCAAAAGCATACAAAACACGGTTTTTAAGTATACAAACTGTCATATTCATGTATATGTCGTGTGTAATGGCTTATGTTTGCAAAATCAAGAAAAAATAGCTGTTTTCAGCTTGCAAAAACATACAAAATGCTGTTTTCAAGTATCTAAACTGTCATATTCATGTTTCTGTCGTGTATAATGGCTAATGTTTCTGAAATCAAGATAAAATTTCTGTTTTAAGCATGCAAAAGCATACAAAAAACCGTTTTTAAGTATACAAACGGTCATATTCATGTATATGTCGTGTGTAATGGCTTATGTTTGCAAAATCAAGATAAAATAGCTGTTTTCAGCTTGCAAAAACATACAAAATGTTGTTTTCAAGAATTTAAACTGTCATATTCATGTTTCTTTCGTATATAATGGCTAATGTTGGTGAAATCAAGATAAAATTACAGTTTTAAGCATGCAAAAGCATACAAAACACGGTTTGTAAGTATACAAACTGTCATATTCATGTATATGTCGTGTGTAATGGCTTATGTTTGCAAAATCAAGATAAAATAGCTGTTTTCAGCTTGCAAAACATACAAAATGCTGTTTTCAAGTATCTAAACTGTCATATTCATGTTTCTGTCGTGTATAATGGCTAATGTTTTTGAAATCAAGATAAAATTTCTGTTTTAAGCATGCAAAAGCATACAAAAAACCGTTTTTAAGTATACAAACGGTCATATTCATGTATATGTTGTGTGTAGTGGCTTATGTTTGCAAAATCAAGATAAAAAAGCTGTTTTCAGCTTGCAAAAACATAAAAAATGCTGTTTTCATGTATTTAAACTGTCATATTCATGTTTCTGTCGTGTATAATGGCTAATGTTGGTGAAATCAAGATAAAATTGGTGTTTTAAGCATGCAAAAACATACAAAACACCGTTTTTAAGTATACAAACTGTCATATTCATGTACCTATATGTCGTGTGTAATGGCTTATGTTTGCAAAATCAAGATAAAATAGCTGTTTTCAGCTTGCAAAAACATACAAAATGTTGTTTTCAAGAATTTAAACTGTCATAATCATGTTTCTTTCTTGTATAATGGCTAATGTTGGTGAAATCAAGATAAAATTGGTGTTTTAAGCATGCAAAAACATACAAAACACCGTTTTTAAGTATACAAACTGTCATATTCATGTATATGTCGTTTGTAATGGCTTATGTTTGCAAAATCAAGATAAAATAGCTGTTTTCAGCTTGCAAAAACATGCAAAATGCTGTTTTCAAGTATATAAACGGTCATATTCATGTTTCTGTCGTGTATAATGGCTAATGTTTGTGAAATCAATATAAAATTGCTGTTTTAAGCATGCTAAAGCATACAAAGCACCGTTTTTAAGTATACAAACTGTCATATTCATGTATATGTCGTGTGTAATGGCTTATGCTTGAAAAATCAAGATAAAATAGCTGTTTTCAGCTTGCAAAAACATACAAAATGCTGCTTTCAAGTATTTAAACTGTCATATTCATGTTTCTGTCCTGTAAAATGGCTAATGTTGGTGAAATCAATATAAAATTGCTGTTTTAAGCATGCAAAAGCATACAAAACAACGTTTTTAAGTATACAAACTGTCATATTCATGTATATGTCGTGTGTAATGGCTTATTTTTGCAAAATCAAAAAAAAATAGCTGTTTTCAGCTTGCGAAAACATACAAAATGCTGTTTTCATGTATTTAAACTGTCATATTCATGTTTCTGTCGTGTATAATGGCTAATGTTGGTGAAATCAAGATTAAATTGCTGTTTTAAGCATGCAAAAGCATACAAAACACCGTTTTTAAGTATACAAACTGTCATATTCATGTATATGTCGTGTGTAATGGCTTATGTTTGCAAAATCAAGATAAAATAGCTGTTTTCAGCTTGCAAAAACATACAAAATTCTGTTTTCAAGTATTTAAACTGTCATATTCATGTTTCTGTCGTGTATAATGGCTAATGTTGGTGAAATCAAGATAAAATTGGTGTTTTAAGCATGCAAAAACATACAAAACACCGTTTTTAAGTATACAAACTGTCATATTCATGTACCTATATGTCGTGTGTAATGGCTTATGTTTGCAAAATCAAGATAAAATAGCTGTTTTCAGCTTGCAAAAACATATAAAATGTTGTTTTCAAGAATTTAAACTGTCATAATCATGTTTCTTTCTTGTATAATGGCTAATGTTGGTGAAATCAAGATAAAATTACAGTTATAAGCATGCAAAAGCATACAAAAAACGGTTTTTAAGTATACAAACTGTCATATTCATGTATATGTCGTGTGTAATGGCTTATGTTTGCAAAATCAAGAAAAAATAGCTGTTTTCAGCTTGCATAAACATACAAAATGCTGTTTTCAAGTATCTAAACTGTCATATTCATGTTTCTGTCGTGTATAATGGCTAATGTTTTTGAAATCAAGATAAAATTTCTGTTTTAAGCATGCAAAAGCATACAAAAAACCGTTTTTTAGTATACAAACGGTCATATTCATGTATATGTTGTGTGTAGTGGCTTATGTTTGCAAAATCAAGATAAAAAAGCTGTTTTCAGCTTGCAAAAACATAAAAAATGCTGTTTTCATGTATTTAAACTGTCATATTCATGTTTCTGTCTTGTATAATGGCTAATGTTGGTGAAATCAAGATAAAATTACAGTTTTAAGCATGCAAAAGCATACAAAACACGGTTTTTAAGTATACAAACTGTCATCTTCATGTATATGTCGTGTGTAATGGCTTATGTTTGCAAAATCAAGAAAAAATAGCTGTTTTCAGCTTGCAAAAACATACAAAATGCTGTTTTCAAGTATCTAAACTGTCATATTCATGTTTCTGGAGTGTATAATGGCTAATGTTGGTTAAATCAAGATAAAATTGCTGTTTTAAGCATGCAAAAGCATACAAAACACCGTTTTTAAGTATACAAACTGTCATATTCATGTATATGTCGTTTGTAATGGCTTATGTTTGCAAAATCAAGATAAAATAGCTGTTTTCAGCTTGCAAAAACATGCAAAATGCTGTTTTCAAGTATATAAACGGTCATATTCATGTTTCTGTCGTGTATAATGGCTAATGTTTGTGAAATCAATATAAAATTGCTGTTTTAAGCATGCAAAAGCATACAAAGCACCGTTTTTAAGTATACAAACTGTCATATTCATGTATATGTCGTGTGTAATGGCTTATGCTTGAAAAATCAAGATAAAATAGCTGTTTTCAGCTTGCAAAAACATACAAAATGCTGCTTTCAAGTATTTAAACTGTCATATTCATGTTTCTGTCCTGTAAAATGGCTAATGTTGGTGAAATCAATATAAAATTGCTGTTTTAAGCATGCAAAAGCATACAAAACAACGTTTTTAAGTATACAAACTGTCATATTCATGTATATGTCGTGTGTAATGGCTTATTTTTGCAAAATCAAAAAAAAATAGCTGTTTTCAGCTTGCGAAAACATACAAAATGCTGTTTTCATGTATTTAAACTGTCATATTCATGTTTCTGTCGTGTATAATGGCTAATGTTGGTGAAATCAAGATTAAATTGCTGTTTTAAGCATGCAAAAGCATACAAAACACCGTTTTTAAGTATACAAACTGTCATATTCATGTATATGTCGTGTGTAATGGCTTATGTTTGCAAAATCAAGATAAAATAGCTGTTTTCAGCTTGCAAAAACATACAAAATTCTGTTTTCAAGTATTTAAACTGTCATATTCATGTTTCTGTCGTGTATAATGGCTAATGTTGGTGAAATCAAGATAAAATTGGTGTTTTAAGCATGCAAAAACATACAAAACACCGTTTTTAAGTATACAAACTGTCATATTCATGTACCTATATGTCGTGTGTAATGGCTTATGTTTGCAAAATCAAGATAAAATAGCTGTTTTCAGCTTGCAAAAACATACAAAATGTTGTTTTCAAGAATTTAAACTGTCATAATCATGTTTCTTTCTTGTATAATGGCTAATGTTGGTGAAATCAAGATAAAATTGGTGTTTTAAGCATGCAAAAACATACAAAACACCGTTTTTAAGTATACAAACTGTCATATTCATGTACCTATATGTCGTGTGTAATGGCTTATGTTTGCAAAATCAAGATAAAATAGCTGTTTTCAGCTTGCAAAAACATACAAAATGTTGTTTTCAAGAATTTAAACTGTCATAATCATGTTTCTTTTTTGTATAATGGCTAATGTTGGTGAAATCAAGATAAAATTACAGTTATAAGCATGCAAAAGCATACAAAAAACGGTTTTTAAGTATACAAACTGTCATATTCATGTATATGTCGTGTGTAATGGCTTATGTTTGCAAAATCAAGAAAAAATAGCTGTTTTCAGCTTGCAAAAACATACAAAATGCTGTTTTCAAGTATCTAAACTGTCATATTCATGTTTCTGTCGTGTATAATGGCTAATGTTTTTGAAATCAAGATAAAATTTCTGTTTTAAGCATGCAAAAGCATACAAAAAACCGTTTTTAAGTATACAAACGGTCATATTCATGTATATGTTGTGTGTAGTGGCTTATGTTTGCAAAATCAAGATAAAAAAGCTGTTTTCAGCTTGCAAAAACATAAAAAATGCTTTTTTCATGTATTTAAACTGTCATATTCATGTTTCTGTCTTGTATAATGGCTAATGTTGGTGAAATCAAGATAAAATTACAGTTTTAAGCATGCAAAAGCATACAAAACACGGTTTTTAAGTATACAAACTGTCATCTTCATGTATATGTCGTGTGTAATGGCTTATGTTTGCAAAATCAAGAAAAAATAGCTGTTTTCAGCTTGCAAAAACATACAAAATGCTGTTTTCAAGTATCTAAACTGTCATATTCATGTTTCTGGAGTGTATAATGGCTAATGTTGGTTAAATCAAGATAAAATTGCTGTTTTAAGCATGCAAAAACATACAAAACACCGTTTTTAAGTATACAAACTGTCATATTCATGTATATGTCGTTTGTAATGGCTTATGTTTGCAAAATCAAGATAAAATAGCTGTTTTCAGCTTGCAAAAACATGCAAAATGCTGTTTTCAAGTATATAAACGGTCATATTCATGTTTCTGTCGTGTATAATGGCTAATGTTTGTGAAATCAATATAAAATTGCTGTTTTAAGCATGCAAAAGCATACAAAGCACCGTTTTTAAGTATACAAACTGTCATATTCATGTATATGTCGTGTGTAATGGCTTATGCTTGAAAAATCAAGATAAAATAGCTGTTTTCAGCTTGCAAAAACATACAAAATGCTGCTTTCAAGTATTTAAACTGTCATATTCATGTTTCTGTCCTGTAAAATGGCTAATGTTGGTGAAATCAATATAAAATTGCTGTTTTAAGCATGCAAAAGCATACAAAACAACGTTTTTAAGTATACAAACTGTCATATTCATGTATATGTCGTGTGTAATGGCTTATTTTTGCAAAATCAAAAAAAAAATAGCTGTTTTCAGCTTGCGAAAACATAAAAAATGCTGTTTTCATGTATTTAAACTGTCATATTCATGTTTCTGTCGTGTATAATGGCTAATGTTGGTGAAATCAAGATTAAATTGCTGTTTTAAGCATGCAAAAGCATACAAAACACCGTTTTTAAGTATACAAACTGTCATATTCATGTATATGTCGTGTGTAATGGCTTATGTTTGCAAAATCAAGATAAAATAGCTGTTTTCAGCTTGCAAAAACATACAAAATTCTGTTTTCAAGTATTTAAACTGTCATATTCATGTTTCTGTCGTGTATAATGGCTAATGTTGGTGAAATCAAGATAAAATTGGTGTTTTAAGCATGCAAAAACATACAAAACACCGTTTTTAAGTATACAAACTGTCATATTCATGTACCTATATGTCGTGTGTAATGGCTTATGTTTGCAAAATCAAGATAAAATAGCTGTTTTCAGCTTGCAAAAACATACAAAATGTTGTTTTCAAGAATTTAAACTGTCATAATCATGTTTCTTTCTTGTATAATGGCTAATGTTGGTGAAATCAAGATAAAATTACAGTTATAAGCATGCAAAAGCATACAAAAAACGGTTTTTAAGTATACAAACTGTCATATTCATGTATATGTCGTGTGTAATGGCTTATGTTTGCAAAATCAAGAAAAAATAGCTGTTTTCAGCTTGCAAAAACATACAAAATGCTGTTTTCAAGTATCTAAACTGTCATATTCATGTTTCTGTCGTGTATAATGGCTAATGTTTTTGAAATCAAGATATAATTTCTGTTTTAAGCATGCAAAAGCATACAAAAAACCGTTTTTAAGTATACAAACGGTCATATTCATGTATATGTTGTGTGTAGTGGCTTATGTTTGCAAAATCAAGATAAAAAAGCTGTTTTCAGCTTGCAAAAACATAAAAAATGCTGTTTTCATGTATTTAAACTGTCATATTCATGTTTCTGTCTTGTATAATGGCTAATGTTGGTGAAATCAAGATAAAATTACAGTTTTAAGCATGCAAAAGCATACAAAACACGGTTTTTAAGTATACAAACTGTCATCTTCATGTATATGTCGTGTGTAATGGCTTATGTTTGCAAAATCAAGAAAAAATAGCTGTTTTCAGCTTGCAAAAACATACAAAATGCTGTTTTCAAGTATCTAAACTGTCATATTCATGTTTCTGGAGTGTATAATGGCTAATGTTGGTTAAATCAAGATAAAATTGCTGTTTTAAGCATGCAAAAGCATACAAAACACCGTTTTTAAGTATACAAACTGTCATATTCATGTATATGTCGTTTGTAATGGCTTATGTTTGCAAAATCAAGATAAAATAGCTGTTTTCAGCTTGCAAAAACATGCAAAATGCTGTTTTCAAGTATATAAACGGTCATATTCATGTTTCTGTCGTGTATAATGGCTAATGTTTGTGAAATCAATATAAAATTGCTGTTTTAAGCATGCAAAAGCATACAAAGCACCGTTTTTATGTATACAAACTGTCATATTCATGTATATGTCGTGTGTAATGGCTTATGCTTGAAAAATCAAGATAAAATAGCTGTTTTCAGCTTGCAAAAACATACAAAATGCTGCTTTCAAGTATTTAAACTGTCATATTCATGTTTCTGTCCTGTAAAATGGCTAATGTTGGTGAAATCAATATAAAATTGCTGTTTTAAGCATGCAAAAGCATACAAAACAACGTTTTTAAGTATACAAACTGTCATATTCATGTATAAGTCGTGTGTAATGGCTTATTTTTGCAAAATCAAAAAAAAAATAGCTGTTTTCAGCTTGCGAAAACATACAAAATGCTGTTTTCATGTATTTAAACTGTCATATTCATGTTCCTGTCGTGTATAATGGCTAATGTTGGTGAAATCAAGATTAAATTGCTGTTTTAAGCATGCAAAAGCATACAAAACACCGTTTTTAAGTATACAAACTGTCATATACATGTATATGTCGTGTGTAATGGATTAAGTTTGCAAAATCAAGATAAAATAGCTGTTTTCAGTTTGCAAAAACATACAAAATGCTGTTTTCAAGTATTTTAACTGTCATATTCATGTTTATGTCCTGTATAATGGCTAATGTTGGTGAAATCAAGATAAAATTGCAGTTTTAAGAATGCAAAAGTATACAAAACACCCTTTTTAAGTATACAAACTGTCATATTCATGTATATGTCGTGTGTAATGGCTTATGTTAGCAAAATCAAGATAAAATAGCTGTTTTCAGCTTGCAAAAACATACAAAATGCTGTTTTCAAGTATTTAAACTGTCATATTCATGTTTCTGTCGTGTATAATGGCTAATGTTGGTAAAAATCAAAATATAATTGCTGTTTTAAGAATGCAAAAGCATACAAAATACCGTTTTTAAGTATACAAACTGTCATATTCATGAACATGTCGTGTGTAATGTCTTATGTTTGCAAAATCAAGACAAAATAGCTGTTTTCAGCTTACAAAAACATACAAAATGCAGTTTTCAAGTATTTAAACTATCATATATATGTTCTGTCGTGTATAATGGCTAATGTTGGTGAAATCAAGATAAAATTGCTGTTTTAAGCATGCAAAAGCAAACAAAACACCGTTTTTAAGTATACAAACTGTTATATTCATGTATATGTCGTGTTTAATGGCTTATGTATGCAAAATCAACATAAAATAGCTGTTTTTAGCTTGCAAAAACATACAAAATGCTGTTTTCAAATATGTAAAACTGTGATATTCATGTTTTTGTCGTGTATAATGGCTAATGTTGGTGAAATCAAGATACAATTGCAGTTTTAAGCATGCAAAAGCATACAAAACGCCGTTTTTAAGTATACAAACAGTCATATTCATGTATATGTCGTGTGTAATGGCTTATGTTTGCAAAATCAATATAAAATAGCTGTTTTCAGCTTGCAAAAACATACAAAATGCTGTTTTCAAGTATTTAAACTGTCATATTCATGTTTCTGTCGTGTATAATGGCTAATGTTGGTAAAAATCAAAATATAATTGCTGTTTTAAGCATGCAAAAGCATACAAAACACCGTTTTTAAGTATACAAACAGTCATATTCATGAATATGTCGTGTGTAATGGCTTATATTTGCAAAATCAAGATAAAATAGCTGTTTTCAGCTTGCAAAAACATACAAAATGCGGTTTTCAGGTATTTAAACTGTCATATTCATGTTTCTGTCGTGTATAATGGCTAATGTCGGTGAAATCAAGATAAAATTGCAGTTTTAAGCATGCAAAAGCATACAAAACACCGTTTTTAAGTATACAAACTGTCAAATTCATGTATATGTCGTGTGTAATGGCTTAAGTTTGCAAAATCAAGATATAATAGCTGTTTTCAGTTTGCAAAAACATACAAAATGCTTTTTTCAAGTATTTAAACTGTCATATTCATGTTTCTGTCGTGTATAATGGCTAATGTTGGTGAAATCAAGATAAAATTACAGTTTTAAGCATGCAAAAGATTACAAAACACGGTTTTTAAGTATACAAACTGTCATCTTCATGTATATGTCGTGTGTAATGGCTTATGTTTGCAAACTCAAGATAAAATAGCTGTTTTCAGCTTGCAAACATGCAAAATGCTGTTTTCAAGTATCTAAACGGTCATATTCATGTTTCTGTCGTGTATAATGGCTAATGTTTGTGAAATCAATATAAAATTGCTGTTTTAAGCAGGCAAAAGCATACAAAGCAACGTTTTTAAGTATACAAACTGTCATATTCATGTATATGTCGTGTGTAATGGCTTATGCTTGAAAAATCAAGATAAAATTGCTGTTTTCAGCTTGCAAAAACATACAAAATGCTGCTTTCAAGTATTTAAACTGTCATATTCATGTTTCTGTCCTGTAAAATGGCTAATGTTGTTGAAATCAATATAAAATTGCTGTTTTAAGCATGCAAAAGCATACAAAACAACGTTTTTAAGTATACAAACTGTCATATTCATGTATATGTCGTGTGTAATGGCTTATTTTTGCAAAATCAAGAAAAAATAGCTGTTTTCAGCTTGCGAAAACATACAAAATGCTGTTTTCATGTATTTAAACTGTCATATTCATGTTTTTGTCGTGTATAGTGGCTAATGTTGGTGAAATCAAGATTAAATTGCTGTTTTAAGCATGCAAAAGCATACTAAACACCGTTTTTAAGTATACAAACTGTCATATTAATGTATATGTCGTGTGTAATGGCTTATGTTTGCAAAATCAAGATAAAATAGCTGTTTTCAGCTTTCAAAAACATACAAAATTCTGTTTTCAAGTATTTAAACTGTCATATTCATGTTTCTGTCGTGTATAGTGGCTAATGTTGGTGAAATCAAGATAAAATTGTTGTTTTAAGCATGCAAAAGTATACAAAACACCGTTTTTAAGTATACAAACTGTCATATTCATGTATATGTCGTGTGTAATGGCTTATGTTTGCAAAATCAAGATAAAATATCAGTTTTCAGCTTGCAAAAACATACAAAATGCTGTTTACAAGTATTTTAACTGTCATATTAATGTTTCTGTCGTGTATAATAACTAATGTTGGTGAAATCAAGATAAAATTGCTGTTTTAAGCATGCAAAAGCATACAAAACACCGTTTTTAAGTATACAAACTGTCAAATTCATGTATATGTCGTGTGTAATGGCTTAAGTTTGCAAAATCAAGATAAAATAGCTGTTTTCAGTTTGCAAAAACATACAAAATGCTGTTTTCAAGTATTTAAACTATCATATTTATGTTCTGTCGTGTATAATGGCTAATGTTGGTGAAATTAAGATAAAATTGCAGTTTTAAGCATGCAAAAGCATACAAAACACCGTTTTTAAGTATACAAACTGTCATATACATGTATATGTCGTGTGTAATGGATTAAGTTTGCAAAATCAAGATAAAATAGCTGTTTTCAGTTTGCAAAAACATACAAAATGCTGTTTTCAAGTATTTAAACTGTCATATTCATGTTTCTGTCGTGTATAATGGCTAATGTTGGTAAAAATCAAAATATAATTGCTGTTTTAAGCATGCAAAAGCATACAAAACACCGTTTTTAAGTATACAAACTGTCATATTCATGAATATGTCGTGTGTAATGGCTTATATTTGTAAAATCAAGACAAAATAGCTGTTTTCAGTTGCAAAAACATATAAAATGCTGTTTTCAAGTATTTAAACTATCATATTTATGTTCTGTCGTGTATAATGGCTAATGTTGGTGTAATCAAGATAAAATTGCTGTTTTAAGCATGCAAAAGGATACAAAACACCGTTTTTAAGTATACAAACTGTCATATTCATGTATATGTCGTGTGTAATGGCTTATGTTTGCAAAATCAAGATAAAATAGCTGTTTTCAGCTTGCAAAAACATACAAAATGCGGTTTTCAGGTATTTAAACTGTCATATTCATGTTTCTGTCGTGTATAATGGCTAATGTCGGTGAAATCAAGATAAAATTGCAGTTTTAAGCATGCAAAAGCATACAAAACCCCATTTTTAAGTATACAAACTGTCATATTCATGTATATGTCGTGTGTAATGGCTTATGTTTGCAAAATCAAGATAAAATATCTGTTTTCAGCTTGCAAAAACATACAAAATGTTGTTTACAAGTATTTAAACTGTCATATTCATGTTTCGGTCGTGTATAATAGCTAATGTTGGTGAAATCAAAATAAAATTGCAGTTTTAATCATGCAAAAGCATACAAAACACCGTTTTTAAGTATACAAACTGTCATATTTATGTATATGTAGTGTGTAATGGCTTATGTTTGCAAAATCAAGATAAAATATCTGTTTTCAGCTTGCAAAAACATACAAAATGTTGTTTTCAAGTATTTAAACTGTCATATTCATGTTTCTGTCGTGTATAATGGCTAATGTTGGTGAAATCAAGATAAAATTGCTGTTTTTAGCATGCAAAAGCATACAAAACACCGTTTTTAAGTACACAAACTGTCATATTCATGTATATGTCGTGTGTAATGGCTTATGTTTGCAAAATCATGATAAAATAGCTGTTTTCAGCTTGCAAAAACAAACAAAATGCTGTTTTCAAGTATTTAAACTGTCATATTCATGTTTCTGTCGTGTTTAATGGCTAATGTTGGTGAAATCAAGATAAAATTGCAGTTTTAAGCATGCAAAAGTACACAAAACACCGTTTTTAAGTATACAAACTGACATATTCATGTATATGTCGTGTGTAATGGCTTATGTTTGCAAAATCAAGATAAAATATATGTTTTCAGCTTGCAAAAACATACAAAATGCTGTTTTCAAGTATTTAAACTGTCATATTCATGTTTCTGTCGTGTATAATGGCTAATGTTGGTAAAAATCAAAATATAATTGCTGTTTTAAGCATGCACAAGCATACAAAACACCGTTTTTAAGTATACAAACTGTCATATTCATGAATATGTCGTGTGTAATGGCTTATATTTGCAAAATCAAGACAAAATAGCTGTTTTCAGCTTGCAAAAACATACAAAATGCTGTTTTCAAGTATTTAAACTATCATATTTATGTTCTGTCGTGTATAATGGCTAATGTTGGTGAAATCAAGATAAAATTGCTGTTTTAAGCATGCAAAAGGATACAAAATACCGTTTTTAAGTATACAAACTGTCATATTCATGTATATGTCGTGTGCAATGGCTTATGTTTGCAAAATCAAGATAAAATTGCTGTTTTCAGCTTGCAAAAACATACAAAATGCGGTTTTCAGGTATTTAAACTGTCATATTCATGTTTCTGTCGTGTATAATGGCTAATGTCGGTGAAATCAAGATAAAATTGCAGTTTTAAGCATGCAAAAGCATACAAAACACCGTTTTTATGTATACAAACTGTCATATTCATGTATATGTCGCGTGTAATGGCTTATGTTTGCAAAATCAAGATAAAATAGCTGTTTTCAGCTTGCAAAAAAATACAAAATGCTGTTTTAAAGTATTTAAACTGTCATATTCATGTTTCTGTCGTGTATAATGGCTAATGTTGGTGAAATCAAGATAAAATTGCTGTTTTAAGCATGCAAAAGCATAAAAAATACCGTTTTTAAGTATACAAACTGTCATATTCATGTACATGTCGTGTGTAATGGCTTATGTTTGCAAAATCAAGATAAAATAGTTGTTTTCAGCTTGCAAAACATACAAAATGCTGTTTTCAAGTATTTAAACTCTCATATTCATGTTTCTGTCGTGTATAATGGCTAATGTTGGTGAAATCAAGATAAAATTGAAGTTTTAAGCATGCAAAAGCATACAAAACGCCGTTTTTAAGTATACAAACAGTCATATTCATGTATATGTTGTGTGTAATGGCTTATGTTTGCAAAATCAATATAAAATAGCTGTTTTCAGCTTGCAAAAACATAAAAAATGCTGTTTTCAAGTATTTAAACTGTCATATTCATGTTTCTGTTGTGTATAATGGCTAATGTTGGTGAAATAAAGATAAAATTGCTGTTTTAAGCATGCAAAAGCATACAAAACACCGTTTTTAAGTATACAAACTGTCATATTCATGTATATGACGTGTGTAATGGCTTATGTTTGCAAAATCAAGATAAAATAGCTGTTTTCAGTTTGCAAAAACATACAAAATGCTGTTTTCAAGTATTTAAACTGTCATATTCATGTTTCGGTCGTGTATAATAGCTAATGTTGGTGAAATCAAAATAAAATTGCAGTTTTAATCATGCAAAAGCATACAAAACACCGTTTTTAAGTATACAAACTGTCATATTCATGTATATGTCGTGTGTAATGGCTTATGTTTGCAAAATCAAGATAAAATATCTGTTTTCAGCTTGCAAAAACATTCAAAATGTTGTTTTCAAGTATTTAAACTGTCATATTCATGTTTCTGTCGTGTATAATGGCTAATGTTGGTGAAATCAAGATAAAATTGCAGTTTTAAGCATGCAAAAGCATACAAAACACCGTTTTTAAGTACACAAACTGTCATATTCATGTATATGTCGTGTGAATTGGCGTATGTTTGCAAAATCATGATAAAATAGCTGTTTTCAGCTTGCAAAAACAAACAAAATGCTGTTTTCAAGTATTTAAACTGTCATATTCATGTTTCTGTCGTGTATAATGGCTACTGTTGGTGAAATCAAGATAAAATTGCTGTTTTAAGCATGCAAAAGCATACAAAACACCGTGTTTAAGTATGCAAACTGTCATATTCATGTATATGTCGTGTGTAATGGCTTAAGTTTGCAAAATCAAGATAAAATAGCTGTTTTAAGTTTGCAAAAACATACAAAATGCTGTTTCCTAGTATTTAAACTGTCATATTCATGTTTCTGTCCTGTATAATGGCTAATGTTGGTGAAATCAAGATAAAATTGCTGTTTTAAGAATGCAAAAGCATACAAAACACCCTTTTTAAGTATACAAACTGTCATATTCATTTATATGTCGTGTGTAATGGCTTATGTTTGCAAATCCAAGATAAAATAGCTATTTTCAGCTTGCAAAAACATACGAAATGCTGTTTTCAAGAATTTAAACTGTCATATTCATGTTTCTTTCGTGTATAATGGCTAATGTTGGTGAAATCAAGATAAAATTGCTGTTTTAAGCATGCAAAAGCATACAAAACACCGTTTTTGAGTATACAAACTGTCATATTCATGTATATGTCGTGTGTTATGGCTCATGTTTGCAAAATCAAGATAAAATAGCTGATTTCAACTTGCAAAAACATACAAAATTCTGTTTTCAAGTATTTAAACTGTCATATTCATGTTTCTGTCGTGTATAATGGCTAATGTTGGTGAAATCAAGATAAAATTGCTGTTTTAAGCATGCAAAAGTATACAAAACACCGTTTTTAAGTATACAAACTGTCATATTCAGGTATATGTCGTGTGTAATGGCCTATGTTTGCAAAATCAAGACAAAATAGCTGTTTTCAGCTTGAAAAAACATACAAAATGCTGTTTTCAAGTATATAAACTATCATATTTATGTTCTGTCGTGTATAATAACTAATGTTGGTGAAATCAAGATAAAATTGCTGTTTTAAGCATGCAAAAGGATACATAACACCGTTTTTAAGTTTACAAACTGTCATATTCATGTATATGTCATGTGTACTGGCTTATGTTTGCAAAATCAAAATAAAATAGCTGTTTTCAGCTTGCAAAAACATACAAAATGCTGTTTTCAAGTATGTAAACTGCCATATTCATGTTTCTGTCGTGTATAATGGCTATTGTTGGTGAAATCAAGATAAAATTGCTGTTTTAAGCATGCAAAAGCATACAAAACACCGTTTTTAAGTATACAAACTGTCATATTCATGTATATGTCGTGTGTAATGGCTTATGTTTGCAAAATCAAGATAAAATAGCTGTTTTCAGCTTGCAAAAGCATAAAAAATGCTGTTTTCAGGTATTTAAACTGTCATATTCATGTTTCTGTCGTGTATAATGGCTAATGTTGGTGAAATCAAGATAAAATTGCAGTTTTAAGCATGCATAAGCATACAAAACACCGTGTTTAAGTATGCAAACTGTCATATTCATGTATATGTCGTGTGTAATGGCTTAAGTTTGCAAAATCAAGATTAAATAGCTGTTTTCAGCTTGCAAAAACATACAAAATGCTGTTTTCAAGAATTTAAACTGTCTTATTCATGTTTCTTTCGTGTATAATGGCTAATGTTGGTGAAATCAAGATAAAATTGCTGTTTTAAGCATGCAAAAGCATACAAAACACCGTTTTTAAGTATACAAACTGTCATTTTCATGTATATGTCGTGTGTAATGGCTTATGTTTGCAGAATCAAGATAAAATAGCTGTTTTCAGCTTGCAAAAACATACAAAATTCTGTTTTCAAGTATTTAAACTATCATATTTATGTTCTGTCGTGTATAATGGCTAATGTTGGTGAAATCAAGATATAATTGCTGTTTTAAGCATGCAAAAGCATACAAAACACCGTTTTTAAGTATACAAACTGTCATATTCATGTATATGTCGTGTGTTATGGCTTATGTTTGCAAAATCAAGATAAAATAGCTGATTTCAGCTTGCAAAAACTACAAAATGATGTTTTCAAGTATTTAAACTGTCATATTAATGTTTCTGTCGTGTATAATGGCTAATGTTGGTGAAATCAAGATAAAATTGCTGTTTTAAGCATGCAAAAGCATACAAAACACCGTTTTTAAGTATACAAACTGTCATATTCATGTATATGTCGTGTGTAATGGCTTATGTTTGCAAAAACAAGATCAAATAGTTGTTTTCAGCTTGCAAAAACATACAAAATTCTGTTTTCAAGTATTTAAACTGTCATATTCATGTTTCTGTCGTGTATAATGGCTAATGTCGGTGAAATCAAGATAAAATTGCAGTTTTAAGCATGCAAAAGCATACAAAACACCGTTTTTAAGTACACAAACTGTCATATTCATGTATATGTCGTGTGTAATGGCGTATGTTTGCAAAATCATGATAAAATAGCTGTTTTCAGCTTGCAAAAACAAACAAAATGCTGTTTTCAAGTATTTAAAACTGTCATATTCATGTTTCTGTCGTGTATAATGGCTAATGTTGGTGAAATCAAGATAAAATTGCTGTTTTAAGCATGCAAAAGCATACAAAACACCGTGTTTAAGTATGCAAACTGTCATATTCATGTATATGTCGTGTGTAATGGCTTAAGTTTGCAAAATCAAGATAAAATAGCTGTTTTCAGTTTGCAAGAACATACAAAAATGCTGTTTTCAAGTATTTAAACTGTCATATTCATGTTTCTGTCCTGTATAATGGCTAATGTTGGTGAAATCAGGATAAAATTGCTGTTTTAAGAATGCAAAAGCATACAAAACACCCTTTTTTAAGTATACAAACTGTCATATTCATGTATATGTCGTGTGTAATGGCTTATGTTTGCAAATCCAAGATAAAATAGCTGTTTTCAGCTTACAAAAACATACGAAATGCTGTTTTCAAGAATTTAAACTGTCATATTCATGTTTCTTTCGTGTATAATGGCTAATGTTGGTGAAATCAAGATAAAATTGCTGTTTTAAGCATGCACAAGCATACAAAACACCGTTTTTGAGTATACAAACTGTCATATTCATGTATATGTCGTGTGTTATGGCTCATGTTTGCAAAATCAAGATAAAATAGCTGATTTCAACTTGCAAAAACATACAAAATTCTGTTTTCAAGTATTTAAACTGTCATATTCATGTTTCTGTCGTGTATAATGGCTAATGTTGGTGAAATCAAGATAAAATTGCTGTTTTAAGCATGCAAAAGCATACAAAATACCGTTTTTAAGTATATAAACTGTCATATTCAGGTATATGTCGTGTGTAATGGCTTATGTTTGCGAAAATCAAGACAAAATAGCTGTTTTCAGCTTGAAAAAACATACAAAATGCTGTTTTCAAGTATATAAACTATCATATTTATGTTCTGTCGCGTATAATGGCTAATGTTGGTGAAATCAAGATAAAATTGCTGTTTTAAGCATGCAAAAGGATACAAAACACCGTTTTTAAATTTACAAACTGTCATATTCATGTATATGTCATGTGTAATGGCTTATGTTTGCAAAATCAAAATAAAATAGCTGTTTTCAGCTTGCAAAAACATACAAAATGCTGTTTTCAAGTATATAAACTGCCATATTCATGTTTCTGTCGTGTATAATGGCTAATGTTGGTGGAATCAAGATAAAATTGC
>CAWWDY010002122.1:0-51592 GCA_963942605.1 Poecilus cupreus | reverse complement strand
CAACATTAGCTATTATACACGACAGAAACATGAATATGACACTTTAAATACTTAAAAACTGTGTTTTGTATGCTTTTGCATGCTTTAACCAGCATTTTTATCTTGCTTTCACAACATTAGCTATTATACACGACAGAAAGATGAACATGACAGTTTAAATACTTGAAAACAGCATTTTGTATGTTTTAGCAAGCTGAAAATAGCTATTTTATCTTGATTTTGCAAACAGAAGCCATTACACACGACATATACATGAATATGACAGTTAAAATACTTGAAAACGGTGTTTTGAATGCTTTTGCATGCTTAAAACAGCATTTTTATATTGCTTTCACCAACATTAGCTATTATACACGACAGAAACATTAATATGACACTTTAATACTTGAAAACGGTGTTTTTGTATGCTTTTGCATGCTTTAACCAGCATTTTTATCTTGCTTTCACCAACATTAGCTATTATACACGACAGAAACATGAATATGACAGTTTAAATACTTGAAAACGGTGTTTTGTATGCTTTTGCATGCTTAAAACAGCATTTTTATCTCGCTTTCACCAACATTAGATATTATACACGACAGAAACATGAATATGACAGTTTAAATACTTGAAATTAACAGTTTGTATGTTTTTGCAAGCTGAAAACAGCTATTTTATCTTGATTTTGCAAACATAAGCCATTACACACGACATATACATTAATATGACAGTTTAAATACTTGAAAACGGTGTTTTGTATGCTTTTGCATGCTTAAAATAGAATTTTTATCTTGCTTTCTCCAACATTAGCTATTATACACGACAGAAACATGAATATGACAGTTTAAATACTTGAAACGGTGTTTTGTATGCTTTTGCATGCTTAAAACAGCATTTTTATATTGCTTTCACCAACATTAGCTATTATACACGACAGAAACATGAATATGACAGTTTAAATACTTGAAAGCAGCATTTTGTATGTTTTTGCAAGCTAAAAACGCTATTTTATCTTGATTTTGCAAACATAAGCCATTACACACGACATATACATGAATATGACAGTTTTAATACTTGAAAACGGTGTTTTGTATGCTTTTGCATGCTTAAAACAGCATTTTTATCTTGCTTTCACCAACATTAGCTATTATACACGACAGAACCATGAATATGACAGTTAAAATACTTGAGAACGGTATTTTGTATGCTTTTGCATGCTTAAAACAGCATTTTTATCTTACTTTCACCATCATTAGCTATTATACACGAAAGAAACATGAATATGACAGTTTAAATATTTGAAAACAGCATTTTGTATGTTTTTGCAAGCTGAAAACAGCTATTTTATCTTGATTCTGCAAACATAAGCATTACACACGACATACACATGAATATGACAGTTTAAATACTTGAAAACGGTGTTTTGTATGCTTTTGCATGCTTAAAACAGCATTTTTAACTTGCTTTCACCAACATTAGCTATTATACACAACGGAAACATGAATATGACAGTTTAAATACTTGAAAACAGCATTTTGTATGTTTTTGCAAGCTGAAAACAGCTATTTTATCTTGATTTTGCAAATACAAGCCATTACACACGACATATACATGAATATGACAGTTTAAATACTTGAAAACGGTGATTTGTATGCTTTTGCATGCTTAAAACAGCATTTTTATCTTGCTTTCACCAACATTAGCTATTATACACGACAGTAAAATGAATATGACAGTTTAAATACTTGAAAACAGCATTTTGTATGTTTTTGCTAGCTGAAAACAGCTATATAATCTTGATTTTGCAAACATAAGCCATTACACACTACATATACATGAATATGACAGTTTAAATACTTGAAAACGGTTTTGGTATTCTTTTGCATGCTTAAAACAGCATTTTATCTTGCTTTCACCAACATTAGCTATTATACACGACAGAAACATCAATATGACAGTTTAAATACTTGAAAACAGTATTTTGTATGTGTTTGCAAGCTGAAAACAGCTATTTAATCTTGATTTTGCAAACATAAGCTATTACACACGACATATACATGAATATGACAGTTTAAATACTTGAAAACGGTGTTTTGTATGCTTTTGCATGCTTAAAACAGCATTTTTATCTTGCTTTCACCAACATTAAATATTATACACGACTGAAACAAAAATATTACAGTTTAAATACTTGAAAACGGTGTTTTGTATGCTTTTGCATGCTTAAAACAGCATTTTTATCATCCTTTCACCAACATTAGCTATTATACACGACAGAAACA
Source organism: Poecilus cupreus (assembly GCA_963942605.1). Taxonomy (NCBI): domain Eukaryota; kingdom Metazoa; phylum Arthropoda; class Insecta; order Coleoptera; family Carabidae; genus Poecilus; species Poecilus cupreus. The sequence goes on along the minus strand of CAWWDY010002122.1, from coordinate 49,328 downwards.
TGAATATAACAGTTTAAATACTTGAAAGCAGCATTTTGTATGTTTTTGCAAGCTAAAAACAGCTATTTTATCTTGATTTTGCAAACATAAGCCATTACACACGACATATACATGAATATGACAGTTTTAATACTTGAAAACGGTGTTTTGTATGCTTTTGCATGCTTAAAACAGCATTTATATCTTGCTTTCACCAACATTAGCTATTATACACGACAGAACCATGAATATGACAGATTAAATACTTGAAAACGGTTTTTTGTATGCTTTTGCATGCTTAAAACAGCATTTTTATCTTACTTTCACCATCATTAGCTATTATACACGACAGAAACATGAATATGGCAGTTTAAATAGTTGAAAACAGCATTTTGTATGTTTTTGCAAGCTGAAAACAGCTATTTTATCTTGATTTTGCAAACATAAGCCATTACACACGACATACACATGAATATGACAGTTTAAAAACTTGAAAAAGGTGTTTTGTATGCTTTTGCATGCTTAAAACAGCATTTGTATCTTGCTTTCACCAACATTAGCTATTATACACGACAGAAACTTGAATATGACAGTTTAAATACTTGAAAACAGCATTTTGTATGTTTTTGCAAGTTGAAAACAGCTATTTTATCTTGATTTTGCAAACATAGACCATTACACACGACATATACATGAATAAGACAGTTTAAATACTTGAAAACGGTGTTTTGTATGCTTTTGCACGCTTAAAACAGCATTTTTATCTTGCTTTCACCAACATTAGCTATTATACACGACAGAAACATGAATATGACAGTTTAAATACTTGAAAACAGCATTTTGTATGTTTTTGCAAGCTGAAAACATCTATTTTATCTTGATTTTGCAAACATAAGCCATTACACACGACATATACATGAATATGACAGTTTAAATACTTGAAAACGGTGTTTTGTATGCTTTTGCATGCTTAAAACAGCATTTTTAACTTGCTTTCACCAACACTAGCTATTATACACAACGGAAACATGAATATGACAGTATAAATACTTGAAAACAGCATTTTGTATGTTTTTGCAAGCTGAAAACAGCTATTTTATCTTGATTTTGCAAACATAAGCCATTACACACGACATATACATGAATATGACAGTTTAAATACTTGAAACCGGTGTTTTTTATGCTTTTGCATGCTTAAAACAGCATTTTTATCTTGCTTTCACCAACATTAGCTATTATACACGACAGAAACATGAATATGACAGTTTGTATACTTGAAAACGGTGTTTTGTATGCTTTTGCATGCTTAAAACAGCATTTTTATCTTGCTTTCACTAACATTAAATATTATACACGACTGAAACAAAAATTGTAGCACGGCGGGCGAGACTGAACGAAACTTAGGTTTACAAAATAAAACACAAACACTTTTAAAATGATAAAAAAGAATTTATATTGAAATGGTGAAACGGTGAATTTAACAATTTACAAATAAATACAAATATTAACACCGACGACAACGTATGAATATGCTTAAAAGTTACAATTACCAAAACATATTTAGCAAAACAAAATTATGAAAAATTCTACATCTTGTAGCGTACTGCAGACGTGAGGACACGTCTGCACTGTTTAACAACCAAAAACTAACTCCCTGTCTTGTGCTAGCCAAACTACCCATGTACCCCACATGTGGTGGAGAGGAAGGGAAAATCTTTCTCACAGAACTAGCACAAGAATTACCTAAAACTAAAACCTTAATCTAGGGTTGGACCAGGATCTGTAAATCTGTCAACCCCAGATGGCATCTCAAGCCGATATTTAAGAATATTTGCCGCGATAAACTCAAATGACAATTTAGGATAACAAAAATCTAACACACATGTGTGGTAATAAATTAACCTCAAGAAAACAAGAACTCCTGTCAAAGCGATTTTCGATGCGTTCACGTCCCAAACGCAGTTTGAAACGTGATATTTTAAAATCGCTTTGATAGTAAAAACAATAAATCGTATTCTGAATGTTCGCCTTGTTACACCATCCGCGCCCTAAATACAATTATATCTTTGGATATAATTTATAATTAACTTAGCCTAAAACAAGGTGACATGCAACAATTACATTACTAATTATGCAGTACCTGCTAAAATAACTAAATTACTGGACAATAAAACATAACATACTTTTAAATCAACTATAACAGCAATATAGCCCGAATTAAAAATATCTAATCAGCATTGCGCTTTGCAAGCTGCACAAGCGAACGAAATATATATGACAAAAAACCAATAACCAAAGGAATTGATCACAATTCCTACATAAAACCAAAAATCTACAAATTAATCATTAACATACATACATAAACATTATAGAAAAATACTTTAAAAAAATTATTATCTAACGTAAAAATAAACTTAATTTATAACATGCACATATACATAGAACCATAAAAATACAAAAAATAAAAATAAAATTGTCTGATGGCAAGGGACGTGTCCGCGCGGGGTAGGGACACACAGCTGGAGGGCATCATGACCACTACACACCACTGTCACTGTCACATCACTGGGGGGTAAGGGGGTACAAGGGGGTGGTTCTTCACAAAACAAGGGTCGAAGACACTTCACTACGATCAGCTGACTCTGATAAAACCAAAGGCAAAAGAACCAGCTTATCCCTCGCTGCTGAAATGACGTCAACACCTTGCCGGGCCGGAACAGAAGTCGGCCTCTCACCTGGTGTGCCCTGGTGGAGACGGACTGCTGCTGGTTGTTTTCTCCGACAGAAACCACGTTCACCGGGTGTGAACCCTGTTCACTTGTTGTGATCAGCTCTGCAGGTAGATCGATGGTCTTCTCTACCGGTTCAGTGACGTTGGTATCAATGTACGGTTCCGGTTGTTCTTCTCTGCTACCTTCCTGGGTATTACCTTCTGGTTTCTTCATTACCATGTCGTTTATCCGTATTTCGGCTGTCTCCGTTTTCTCAGGAACAACAGCAACCTCGCGCTCAGCACGTAGCAACGACTCGAAATCAGCCGCGCTGATTCGTGCTACCTCCGGCTGAGCTGGGATTCGATGGTGGAGGTTATAACCATAACTGTGTGGTGGCACCCGATACACTGTGGAACCACCCACACCAACTCCACCCCGCGTCGAATCCCCTGTGACCGACATCGGTCTAGGTTGCTCTTGTTGTTGCCCAAGCGAACTCCACGGCATCGGAGCTGGCGATGGACAGCCGTTCCACCAAAAACGACATGGTGCACAACCCAATGGAAAGGGCAAATACCTGTCGTACCCAGGCAAGGTATGATCCAACTCGTAACCGAGGTTCGGAAACATGGTTACGAGCGGATGCGGCGGCACAACAACACTCGGATTCCCGTACATTTTTACTAACACACTGAACTACTAAGCACTGAACTTAAATATTTTGGTAACTGAACCAACATATTCAGTACGTTGCGTCGCTTAACACGAAAAAAAAACGAAAATACAAACGAACAAAACAAAATTATTTAAACGCAAAACGAATCAAAACTAAATGACTGAACAAAATATAAAGTGACTTTAACACAAAATTACTAAAAACAAAATGACTGCGCCAGTAATCACGATTGATTACACTAAACACTTATCATCGCGAACAAAACACTTTAACCAAAGGGGAACGCAAGAACTTTTTATACCGCGCGAATTTTAAACCGCAATTAAAATTCTTTAACGCGGTATCCTACCGACTGTTGCCAATGTAGCACGGCGGGCGAGACTGAACGAAACTTAGGTTTACAAAATAAAACACAAACACTTTTAAAATGATAAAAAAGAATTTATATTGAAATGGTGAAACGGTGAATTTAACAATTTACAAACAAATACAAATATTAACACCGACGACAACGTATGAATATGCTTAAAAGTTACAATTACCAAAACATATTTAGCAAAACAAAATTATGAAAAATTCTACATCTTGTAGCGTACTGCAGACGTGAGGACACGTCTGCACTGTTTAACAACCAAAAACTAACTCCCTGTCTTGTGCTAGCCAAACTACCCATGTACCCCACATGTGGTGGAGAGGAAGGGAAAATCTTTCTCACAGAACTAGCACAAGAATTACCTAAAACTAAAACCTTAATCTAGGGTTGGAACAGGATCTGTAAATCTGTCAACCCCAGATGGCATCTCAAGCGATATTTCAGAATATTTGCCGCGATAAACTCAAATGACAAATTAGGATAACAAAAATCTAACACACATGTGTGGTAATAAATTAACCTCAAGAAAACAAGAACTCCTGTCAAAGCGATTTTCGATGCGTTCACGTCCCAAACACAGTTTGAAACTTGATATTTTTAAATCGCTTTGATAGTAAAAACAATAAATCGTAATGTTCGCCTTGTTACAAAATATTACAGTTTAAATACTTGTAAACGGTGTTTTGTATGCTTTTGCATGCTTAAAACAGCATTTTTATCATCCTTTCACCAACATTAGCTATTATACACGACAGAAACATGAATATAACAGTTTAAATACTTGAAAGCAGCATTTTGTATGTTTTTGCAAGCTAAAAACAGCTATTTTATCTTGATTTTGCAAACATAAGCCTTTACACACGACATATACATGTATATGACAGTTTTAATACTTAAAAACGGTGTTTTGTATGCTTTTGCATGCTTAAAACAGCATTTTTATCTTGCTTTCGCCAACATTAGCTATTATACACGACGGAACCATGAATATGACAGTTTAAATACTTGAAAACGGTATTTTGTATGCTTTTGCATGCTTAAAACAGCATTTTTATATTACTTTCACCATCATTAGCTATTATACACGACAGAAACATGAATATGGCAGTTAAAATATTTGAAAACAGCATTTTGTATGTTTTTGCATGCTGAAAACAGCTATTTTATCTTGATTTTGCAAACATAAGCCATTACACACGACATACACATAAATATGACAGTTTAAATACTTGAAAACGGTGTTTTGTATGCTTTTGCACGCTTAAAACAGCATTTATATCTTGCTTTCACCAACATTAGCTATTATACACGACAGAAACATGAATATGACAGTTTAAATACTTGAAAACAGCATTTTGTATGTTTTTGCAAGCTGAAAACAGCTATTTTATCTTGATTTTGCAAACATAAGCCATTACACACGACATATACATGAATGTGACAGTTTAAATACTTGAAAACGGTGTTTTGTATGCTTTTGCATGCTTAAAACAGCATTTTTATCTTCCTTTCACCAACATTAGCTATTATACACGACAGAAACATGAAAATGACAGTTTAAATACTTAAAAACAGCATTTTGTATGTTTTTATAAGCTAAAAAAAGCTATTTTATCTTGATTTTGCAAACATAAGCCATTACACACGACATATACATGAATATGACAGTTTAAATACTTGAAAACGGTGTTTTGTATGCTTTTGCATGCTTAAAACAGCATTTTTATCTTGCTTTCACCAACATTAGCTATTATACACGACAGTAAAATGAATATGACAGTTTAAATACTTGAAAACAGCATTTTGTATGTTTTTGCTAGCCGAAAACAGCTATTTTATCTTGATTTTGCAAACATAAGCCATTACACACTACATATACATGAATATGACAGTTTAAATACTTGAAAACGGTTTTGGTATGCTTTTGCATGCTTAAAACAGCATTTTATCTTGCTTTCACCAACATTAGCTATTATACACGACAGAAACATGAATATGACAGTTTATATACTAGAAAACAGTATTTTGTATGTGTTTTCAAGCTGAAAACAGCTATTTAATCTTGATTTTGCAAACATAAGCTATTACACACGACATATACATGAATATGACAGTTTAAATACTTGAAAACGGTGTTTTGTATGCTTTTGCATGCTTAAAACAGCATTTTTATCTTGCTTTCACCAACATTAAATATTATACACGACTGAAACAAAAATATTACAGTTAAAATACTTGAAAACGGTGTTTTGTATGCTTTTGCATGCTTAAAACAGCATTTTTATCATCCTTTCACCAACATTAGCTATTATACACGACAGAAACATGAATATAACAGTTTAAATACTTGAAAGCAGCATTTTGTATGTTTTTGCAAGCTAAAAACAGCTATTTTATATTGATTTTGCAAACATAAGCCATTACACACGACATATACATGAATATGACAGTTTTAATATTTGAAAACGGTGTTTTGTATGCTTTTGCATGCTTAAAACAGCATTTTTATCTTGCTTACACCAACATTAGCTATTATACACGACAGAACCATGAATATGACAGTTCAAATACTTGAAAACGGTATTTTGTATGCTTTTGCATGCTTAAAACAGCATTTTTATCTTACTTTCACCATCATTAGCTATTATACACGACATGAACATGAATATGGCAGTTTAAATATTTGAAAACAGCATTTTGTATGTTTTTGCAAGCTGAAAACTACTATTTTATCTTGATTTTGCAAACATTAGCCATTACACACGACATACACATGAATATGACAGTTTAAAAACTTAAAAAAGGTGTTTTGTTTGCTTTTGCATGCTTAAAACAGCATTTGTATCTTGCTTTCACCAACATTAGCTATTATAAATGACAGAAACATGAATATGACAGTTTAAATACTTGAAAACAGCATTTTGTATGTTTTTGCAAGCTGAAAACAGCTATTTTATCTTGATTTTGCAAACATAGACCATTACACAAGACATGTACATGAATAAGACAGTTTAAATACTTGAAAACGGTGTTTTGTATGCTTATGCACGCTTAAAACAGCATTTTTATCTTGCTTTCACCAACATTAGCTATTATACACGACAGAAACATGAATATGACAGTTTAAATACTTGAAAACAGCATTTTGTGTGTTTTTGCAAGCTGAAAACAGCTATTTTATCTTGATTTTGCAAACATAAGCCATTACACACGACATATACATGAATATGACAGTTTAAATACTTGAAAACGGTGTTTTGTATGCTTTTGCATGCTTAAAACAGCATTTTTAACTTGCTTTCACCAACATTAGCTATTATACACAACGGAAACATGAATATGACAGTTTAACTACTTGAAAACAGCATTTTGTATGTTTTTGCAAGCTGAAAACAGCTATTTTATCTTCATTTTGCAAATATAAGCCATTACACACGACATATACATAAATATGACAGTTTAAATACTTGAAAACGGTGTTTTGTATGCTTTTGCATGCTTAAAACAGCATTTTTATGTTTCTTTCACCAACATTAGCTATTATACACGACAGAAACATGAATATGACAGTTTAAATACTTGAAAACAGCATTTTGTATGTTTTTGCAAGCTGAAAACAGCTATTTTATCTTGATTTTGCAAACATAAACCATTACACACGACATATACAAGAATATGACAGTTTAAATATTTGAAAACGGTGTTTTGTATGCTTTTGTATGCTTAAAACAGAATTTTTATCTTGCTTCCACCAACATTAGCTATTATGCACGACAGAAACATAAATATGACAGTTAATATACTTGAAAACAGCATTTTGTATGTTTTTGCAAGCTGAAAACAGCTATTTAATCTTTATTTTGCAAACATAAGCTATTACACACGACATATACATGAATATAACAGTTTAAATACTTGAAAACGGTGTTTTGTATGCTTTTGCATGCTTACAACAGCATTTTTATCTTGCTTTCACCATCATTAGCTATTATACACGACAGAAACATGAATATGACAGTTTAAATACTTGAAAACAGCATTTTGTATGTTTTTGCGAGTTGAAAACAGCTATTTTATCTTGATTTTGCAAACATAAGCCATTACACACGACATATACATAGATATGACAGTTTAAATACTTGAAAACGGTGTTTTGTATGCTTTTGCATGCTTAAAACAGCATTTTTATCTTGCTTTCACCAACATTAGCTATTATACACTACAGAACCATGAATATGACAGTTTAAATACTTGAAAACGGTATTTTGTATGCTTTTGCATGCTTAAAACAGCATTTTTATCTTACTTTCACCATCATTAGCTATTATACACGACAGAAACATGAATATGGCAGTTTAAATATTTGAAAACAGCATTTTGTATGTTTTTGCAAGCTGAAAACAGCTATTTTATCTTGATTTTGCAAACATAAGCCATTACACACGACATACACATGAATATGACAGTTTAAAAACTTGAAAAAGGTGTTTTGTATGCTTTTGCATGCTTAAAACAGCATTTGTATCTTGCTTTCACCAACATTAGCTATTATACACGACAGAAACATGAATATGACAGTTTAAATACTTGAAAACAGCATTTTGTATGTTTTTGCAAGCTGAAAACAGCTATTTTATCTTGATTTTGCAAACATAGACCATTACACACGACATGTACATGAATAAGACAGTTTAAATACTTGAAAACGGTGTTTTGTATGCTTTTGCACGCTTAAAACAGCATTTTTATCTTGCTTTCACCAACATTAGCTATTATACACGACAGAAACATGAATATGACAGTTTAAATACTTGAAAACGGTGTTTTGTATGCTTAAAACAGCATTTTTATCTTCCTTTCACCAACATTAGCTATTATACACGACAGAAACATGAAAAAGACAGTTTAAATACTAAAAAACAGCATTTTGTATGTTTTTATAAGCTAAAAAAAGCTATTTTATCTTGATTTTGCAAACATAAGCCATTACACACGACATATACATGAATATGACAGTTTAAATACTTGAAAACGGTGTTTTGTATGCTTTTGCATGCTTAAAACAGCATTTTGTATGTTTTTATAAGCTAAAAAAAGCTATTTTATCTTGATTTTGCAAACATAAGCCATTACACACGACATATACATGAATATGACAGTTTAAATACTTGAAAACGGTTTTGGTATGCTTTTGCATGCTTAAAACAGCATTTTATCTTGCTTTCACCAACATTAGCTATTATACACGACAGAAACATGAATATGACAGTTTAAATACTTGAAAACAGTATTTTGTATGTGTTTGCAAGCTGAAAACAGCTATTTAATCTTGATTTTGCAAACATAAGCTATTACACACGACATATACATGAATATGACAGTTTAAATACTTGAAAACGGTGTTTTGTATGCTTTTGCATGCTTAAAACAGCATTTTTATCTTGCTTTCACCAACATTAAATATTATACACGACTGAAACAAAAATATTACAGTTTAAATACTTGAAAACGGTGTTTTGTTTGCTTTTGCATGCTTAAAACAGCATTTTTATCATCCTTTCACCAACATTAGCTATTATACACGACAGAAACATGAATATAACAGTTTAAATATTTGAAAGCAGCATTTTGTATGTTTTTGCTAGCTAAAAACAGCTATTTTATCTTGATTTTGCAAACATAAGCCATTACACACGACATATATATGAATATGACAGTTTTAATACTTGAAAACGGTGTTTTGTATGCTTTTGCATGCTTAAAACAGCATTTTTATCTTTCTTTCACCAACATAAGCTATTATACACGACAGAACCATGAATATGACAGTTTAAATACTTGAAAACAGCATTTTGTATGTTTTTGCAAGCTGAAAACAGCTATTTTATCTTGATTTTGCAAACATAAGCCATTACACACGACATACACATGAATATGACAGTTTAAAAACTTGAAAAAGGTGTTTTGTATGCTTTTGCATGCTTAAAACAGCATTTGTATCTTGCTTTCACCAACATTAGCTATTATACACGACAGAAACATGAATATGAAAGTTTAAATACTTGAAAACCGCATTTTGTATGTTTTTGCAAGCTGAAAACAGCTATTTTATCTTGGTTTTGCAAACCTAGACCATTATACACGACATGTACATGAATAAGACAGTTTAAATACTTGAAAACGGTGTTTTGTATGCTTTTGAACGCTTAAAACAGCATTTTTATCTTGCTTTCACCAACATTAGCTATTATACACGACAGAAACATGAATATGACAGTTTAAATACTTGAAAACAGCATTTTGTATGTTTTTGCAAGCTGAAAACTGCTATTTTATCTTGATTTTGCAAACATAAGCCATTACACACGACATATACATGAATATGACAGTTTTAATACTTGAAAACGGTGTTTTGTATGCTTTTGCATGCTTAAAACAGCATTTTTATCTTGCTTTCACCAACATTAGCTATTATACACGACAGAACCATGAATATGACAGTTTAAATACTTGAAAACGGTGTTTTGTATGCTTTTGCATGCTTAAAACAGCAATTTTATCTTGCTTTCACCAACATTAGCTATTATACACGACAGAAACATGAATATGACAGTTTAAATACTTGAAAGCAGCATTTTGTATGTTTTTGCAAGCTAAAAACAGCTATTTTATCTTGATTTTGCAAACATAAGCCATTACGCACGACATATACATGAATATGACAGTTTTAATACTTGAAAACGGTGTTTTGTATGCTTTTGCATGCTTAGAACAGCATTTTTATCTTGCTTTCACCAACATTAGCTATTATACACGACAGAACCATGAATATGACAGTTTAAATACTTGAAAACGGTATTTTGTATGCTTTTGCATGCTTAAAACAGCATTTTTATCTTACTTTCACCATCATTATCTATTATACACGACAGAAACATGAATATGACAGTTTAAATATTTGAAAACAGCATTTTGTATGTTTTTGCAAGCTGAAAACTGCTATTTTATCTTGATTTTGCAAACATAAGCCATTACACACGACATATACATGAATATGACAGTTTTAATACTTGAAAACGGTGTTTTGTATGCTTTTGCATGCTTAGAACAGCATTTTTATCTTGCTTTCACCAACATTAGCTATTATACACGACAGAACCATGAATATGACAGTTAAAAACTTGAAAACGCTGTTTTGTATGCTTTTGCATGCTTAAAACAGCATTTGTATCTTGCTTTCACCAACATTAGCTATTATACACGACAGAAACATGAATATGACAGTTTAAATACTTGAAAACAGCATTTTGTATGTTTTTGCAAGCTGAAAACAGGTATTTTATCTTGATTTTGCAAAGATAGACCATTACACACGACATGTACATGAATAAGACAGTTTAAATACTTGAAAACGGTGTTTTGTATGCTTTTGCACGCTTAAAACAGCATTTTTATCTTGCTTTCACCAACATTAGCTATTATACACGACAGAAACATGAATATGACAGTTTAAATACTTGAAAACAGCATTTTGTATGTTTTTGCAAGCTGAAAACAGCTATTTTATCTTGATTTTGCAAACATAAGCCATTACACACGACATATACATGAATATGACAGTTTAAATACTTGAAAACGGTGTTTTGTATGTTTTTGCATGCTTAAAACAGCATTTTTAACTTGCTTTCACCAACATTAGCTATTATACACAACGGAAACATGAATATGACAGTTTAAATACTTGAAACAGCATTTTGTATGTTTTTGCAAGCTGAAAACAGCTATTTTATCTTGATTTTGCAAATATAAGCCATTACACACGACATATACAAGAATATGACAGTTTAAATACTTCAAAACGGTTTTGGTATGATTTTGCATGCTTAGAACAGCATTTTTATCTTGCTTTCACCAACATTAGCTATTATACACGACAGAAAAATGAATATGACAGTTTAAATACTTGAAACGGTGTTTTGTATGCTTTTGCATGCTTAAAACAGCATTTTTATCTTCCTTTCACCAACATTAGCTATTATACACGACAGAAACATGAAAATGACAGTTTAAATACTTAAAAACAGCATTTTGTATGTTTTTATAAGCTAAAAAAAGCTATTTTATCTTGATTTTGCAAACATAAGCCATTACACACGACATATACATGAATATGACAGTTTAAATACTTGAAAACGGTGTTTTGTATGCTTTTGCATGCTTAAAACAGCATTTTTATCTTGCTTTCACCAACATTAGCTATTATACACGACAGTAAAATGAATATGACAGTTTAAATACTTGAAAACAGCATTTTGTATGTTTTTGCTAGCCGAAAACAGCTATTTTATCTTGATTTTGCAAACATAAGCCATTACACACTACATATACATGAATATGACAGTTTAAATACTTGAAAACGGTTTTGGTATGCTTTTGCATGCTTAAAACAGCATTTTATCTTGCTTTCACCAACATTAGCTATTATACACGACAGAAACATGAATATGACAGTTTATATACTAGAAAACAGTATTTTGTATGTGTTTGCAAGCTGAAAACAGCTATTTAATCTTGATTTTGCAAACATAAGCTATTACACACGACATATACATGTATATGACAGTTTAAATACTTGAAAACGGTGTTTTGTATGCTTTTGCATGCTTAAAACAGCATTTTTATCTTGCTTTCACCAACATTAAATATTATACAAGACTGAAACAAAAATATTACAGTTTAAATACTTGAAAACGGTGTTTTGTATGCTTTTGCATGCTTAAAACAGCATTTTTATCATCCTTTCACCAACATTAGCTATTATACACGACAGAAACATGAATATAACAGTTTAAATACTTGAAAGCAGCATTTTGTATGTTTTTGCAAGCTAAAAACAGCTATTTTATCTTGATTTTGCAAACATAAGCCATTACACACGACATATACATGAATATGACAGTTTTAATACTTGAAAACGGTGTTTTGTATGCTTTTGCATGCTTAGTACAGCATTTTTATCTTGCTTTCACCAACATTAGCTATTATACACGACAGAACCATGAATATGACAGTTTAAAAACTTGAAAACGCTGTTTTGTATGCTTTTGCATGCTTAAAACAGCATTTGTATCTTGCTTTCACCAACATTAGCTATTATACACGACAGAAACATGAATATGACAGTTTAAATACTTGAAAACAGCATTTTGTATGTTTTTGCAAGCTGAAAACAGGTATTTTATCTTGATTTTGCAAAGATAGACCATTACACACGACATGTACATGAATAAGACAGTTTAAATACTTGAAAACGGTGTTTTGTATGCTTTTGCACGCTTAAAACAGCATTTTTATCTTGCTTTCACCAACATTAGCTATTATACACGACAGAAACATGAATATGACAGTTTAAATACTTGAAAACAGCATTTTGTATGTTTTTGCAAGCTGAAAACAGCTATTTTATCTTGATTTTGCAAACATAAGCCATTACACACGACATATACATGAATATGACAGTTTAAATACTTGAAAACGGTGTTTTGTATGTTTTTGCATGCTTAAACAGCATTTTTAACTTGCTTTCACCAACATTAGCTATTATACACAACGGAAACATGAATATGACAGTTTAAATACTTGAAACAGCATTTTGTATGTTTTTGCAAGCTGAAAACAGCTATTTTATCTTGATTTTGCAAATATAAGCCATTACACACGACATATACAAGAATATGACAGTTTAAATACTTCAAAACGGTTTTGGTATGATTTTGCATGCTTAGAACAGCATTTTTATCTTGCTTTCACCAACATTAGCTATTATACACGACAGAAAAATGAATATGACAGTTTAAATACTTGAAAACGGTGTTTTGTATGCTTTTGCATGCTTAAAACAGCATTTTTATCTTCCTTTCACCAACATTAGCTATTATACACGACAGAAACATGAAAATGACAGTTTAAATACTTAAAAACAGCATTTTGTATGTTTTTATAAGCTAAAAAAAGCTATTTTATCTTGATTTTGCAAACATAAGCCATTACACACGACATATACATGAATATGACAGTTTAAATACTTGAAAACGGTGTTTTGTATGCTTTTGCATGCTTAAAACAGCATTTTTATCTTGCTTTCACCAACATTAGCTATTATACACGACAGTAAAATGAATATGACAGTTTAAATACTTGAAAACAGCATTTTGTATGTTTTTGCTAGCCGAAAACAGCTATTTTATCTTGATTTTGCAAACATAAGCCATTACACACTACATATACATGAATATGACAGTTTAAATACTTGAAAACGGTTTTGGTATGCTTTTGCATGCTTAAAACAGCATTTTATCTTGCTTTCACCAACATTAGCTATTATACACGACAGAAACATGAATATGACAGTTTATATACTAGAAAACAGTATTTTGTATGTGTTTGCAAGCTGAAAACAGCTATTTAATCTTGATTTTGCAAACATAAGCTATTACACACGACATATACATGTATATGACAGTTTAAATACTTGAAAACGGTGTTTTGTATGCTTTTGCATGCTTAAAACAGCATTTTTATCTTGCTTTCACCAACATTAAATATTATACAAGACTGAAACAAAAATATTACAGTTTAAATACTTGAAAACGGTGTTTTGTATGCTTTTGCATGCTTAAAACAGCATTTTTATCATCCTTTCACCAACATTAGCTATTATACACGACAGAAACATGAATATAACAGTTTAAATACTTGAAAGCAGCATTTTGTATGTTTTTGCAAGCTAAAAACAGCTATTTTATCTTGATTTTGCAAACATAAGCCATTACACACGACATACACATGAATATGACAGTTTAAAAACTTGAAAAAGGTGTTTTGTATGCTTTTGCATGCTTAAAACAGCATTTGTATCTTGCTTTCACCAACATTAGCTATTATACACGACAGAAACATGAATATGACAGTTTAAATACTTGAAAACCGCATTTTGTATGTTTTTGCAAGCTGAAAACAGCTATTTTATCTTGATTTTGCAAACATAGACCATTATACACGACATGTACATGAATAAGACAGTTTAAATACTTGAAAACGGTGTTTTGTATGCTTTTGCACGCTTAAAACAGCATTTTTATCTTGCTTTCACCAACATTAGCTATTATACACGACAGAAACATGATATGACAGTTTAAATACTTGAAAACGGTATTTTGTATGCTTTTGCATGCTTAAAACAGCATTTTTATCTTACTTTCACCATCATTAGCTATTATACACGACAGAAACATGAATATGGCAGTTAAAATATTTGAAAACAGCATTTTGTATGTTTTTGCAAGCTGAAAACAGCTATTTTATCTTGATTTTGCAAACATAAGCCATTACACACGACATACACATGAATATGACAGTTTAAATACTTGAAAACGGTGTTTTCTATGCTTTTGCACGCTTAAAACAGCATTTATATCTTGCTATCACCAACATTAGCTGTTATACACGACAGAAACATGAATATGACAGTTTAAATACTTGAAAACAGCATTTTGTATGTTTTTGCAAGCTAAAAACAGCTATTTTATCTTGATTTTGCAAACATAAGCCATTACACACGACATATACATGAATGTGACAGTTTAAATACTTGAAAACGGTGTTTTGTATGCTTTTGCATGCTTAAAACAGCATTTTTATCTTCCTTTCACCAACATTAGCTATTATACACGACAGAAACATGAAAATGACAGTTTTAATACTTAAAAACAGCATTTTGTATGTTTTTATAAGCTAAAAAAAGCTATTTTATCTTGATTTTGCAAGCATAAGCCATTACACACGACATATACATGAATATGACAGTTTAAATACTTGAAAACGGTGTTTTGTATGCTTTTGCATGCTTAAAACAGCATTTTTATCTTGCTTTCACCAACATTAGCTATTATACACGACAGTAAAATGAATATGACAGTTTAAATACTTGAAAACAGCATTTTGTATGTTTTTGCTAGCCGAAAACAGCTATTTTATCTTGATTTTGCAAACATAAGCCATTACACACTACATATACATGAATATGACAGTTTAAATACTTGAAAACGGTTTTGGTATGCTTTTGCATGCTTAAAACAGCATTTTATCTTGCTTTCACCAACATTAGCTATTATACACGACAGAAACATGAATATGACAGTTTATATACTAGAAAACAGTATTTTGTATGTGTTTGCAAGCTGAAAACAGCTATTTAATCTTGATTTTGCAAACATAAGCTATTACACACGACAAATACATGAATATGACAGTTTAAATACTTGAAAACGGTGTTTTGTATGCTTTTGCATGCTTAAAACAGCATTTTTATCTTGCTTTCACCAACATTAAATATTATACACGACTGAAACAAAAATATTACAGTTAAAATACTTGAAAACGGTGTTTTGTATGCTTTTGCATGCTTAAAACAGCAATTTTATCTTGCTTTCACCAACATTAGCTATTATGCACGACAGAAACATGAATATGACAGTTTAAATACTTGAAAGCAGCATTTTGTATGTTTTTGCAAGCTAAAAACAGCTATTTTATATTGATTTTGCAAACATATACATGAATATGACAGTTTTATTACTTGAAAACGGTGTTTTGTATGCTTTTGCATGCTTAGAACAGCATTTTTATCTTGCTTTCACCAACATTAGCTATTATACACGACAGAACCATGATTATGACAGTTTAAATACTTGAAAACGGTATTTTGTATGCTTTTGCATGCTTAAAACAGCATTTTTATCTTACTTTCACCATCATTATCTATTATACACGACAGAAACATGAATATGACAGTTTAAATATTTGAAAACAGCATTTTGTATGTTTTTGCAAGCTGAAAACAGCTATTTTATCTTGTTTTTGCAAACATAAGCCATTACACATGACATACACATGAATATGACAGTTTAAAAACTTGAAAACGCTGTTTTGTATGCTTTTGCATGCTTAAAACAGCATTTGTATCTTGCTTTCACCAACATTAGCTATTATACACGACAGAAACATGAATATGACAGTTTAAATACTTGAAAACAGCATTTTGTATGTTTTTGCAAGCTGAAAACAGGTATTTTATCTTGATTTTGCAAAGATAGACCATTACACACGACATGTACATGAATAAGACAGTTTAAATACTTTAAAACGGTGTTTTGTATGCTTTTGCACGCTTAAAACAGCATTTTTATCTTGCTTTCACCAACATTAGCTATTATACACGACAGAAACATGAATATGACAGTTTAAATACTTGAAAACAGCATTTTGTATGTTTTTGCAAGCTGAAAACAGCTATTTTATCTTGATTTTGCAAACATAAGCCATTACACACGACATATACATGAATATGACAGTTTAAATACTTGAAAACGGTGTTTTGTATGCTTTTGCATGCTTAAAACAGCATTTTTATCTTGCTTTCACCAACATTAGCTATTATACACCACAGAAACATGAATATGACAGTTTAAATACTTGAAAACGGTGTATTGTATGCTTTTGCATGCTTAAAACAGCATTTTTATCTTGCTTTCACCAACATTAGCTATTATACACGACAGTAAAATGAATATGACAGTTTAAATACTTGAAAACAGCATTTTGTATGTTTTTGCTAGCTAAAAACAGCTATTTTATCTTGATTTTGCAAACATAAGCCAATACACACGACATATACATGAATATCACAGTTTTAATACTTGAAAACGGTGTTTTGTATGCTTTTGCATGCTTAAAACAGCATTTTTATCTTGCTTTAACCAACATTAGCTATTATACACGACAGAACCATGAATATGACAGTTTAAATACTTGAAAACTGTATTTTGTATGCTTTTGCATGCTTAAAACAGCATTTTTATCTTACTTTCACCATCATTAGCTATTATACACGACAGAAACATGAATATGGCAGTTTAAATATTTGAAAACAGCATTTTATATGTTTTTGCAAGCTGAAAACAGCTATTTTATCTTGATTTTGCAAACATAAGCCATTACACACGACATACACATAAATATGACAGTTTAAAAACTTGAAAAAGGTGTTTTGTATGATTTTGCATGCTTAAAACAGCATTTGTATCTTGCTTTCACCAACATTAGCTATTATACACGACAGAAACATGAATATGACAGTTTAAATACTTGAAAACAGCATTTTGTATGTTTTTGCAAGCTGAAAACAGCTATTTTATCTTGATTTTGCAAACATAGACCATTACACACGACATGTACATGAATAAGACAGTTTAAATACTTGAAAACGGTGTTTTGTATGCTTTTGCACGCTTAAAACAGCATTTTTATCTTGCTTTCAAAAACATTAGCTATTATACACGACAGAAACATGAATATGACAGTTTAAATACTTGAAAAAAGCATTTTGTATGTTTTTGAAAGCTGAAAACAGCTATTTTATCTTGATTTTGCAAACATGAGCCATTACACACGACATATACATGAATATGACAGTTTAAATACTTGAAAACGGTGTTTTGTATGCTTTAGCATGCTTAAAACAGCATTTTTATCTTGCTTTAACCAACATTAGCTATTATACACGACAGAACCATGAATATGACAGTTTAAATACTTGAAAACGGTATTTTGTATGCTTTTGCATGCTTAAAACAGCATTTTTATCTTACTTTCACCATCATTAGCTATTATACACGACA
The DNA here is from genome assembly GCA_963942605.1 of Poecilus cupreus. NCBI lineage: Eukaryota > Metazoa > Arthropoda > Insecta > Coleoptera > Carabidae > Poecilus > Poecilus cupreus. The sequence goes on along the minus strand of CAWWDY010002122.1, from coordinate 30,848 downwards.
GAAACATGAATATGGCAGTTTAAATATTTGAAAACAGCATTTTGTATGTTTTTGCAAGCTGAAAACAGCTATTTTATCTTGATTTTGCAAACATAAGCCATTACACACGACATACACATGAATATGACAGTTTAAAAACTTGAAAAAGGTGTTTTGTATGCTTTTGCACGCTTAAAACAGCATTTTTATCTTGCTTTCACCAACATTAGCTATTATACACAACGGAAACATGAATATGACAGTTTAAATACTTGAAAACAGCATTTTGTATGTTTTTGCAAGCTGAAAACAGCTATTTTATCTTGATTTTGCAAATATAAGCCATTACACACGACATATACATGAATATGACAGTTTACATACTTGAAAACTATGTTTTGTATGCTTTTGCATGCTTAAAGCAGCATTTTTATCTTGCTTTCACCAACATTAGCTATTATACACGACAGTTAAATGAATATGACAGTTTAAATACTTGAAAACAGCATTTTTATCTTGATTTTGCAAACATAAGCCATTACACACTACATATACATGAATATGACAGTTTAAATACTTGAAAACGGTTTTGGTATGATTTTGCATGCTTAAAACAGCATTTTATCTTGCTTTCACCAACATTAGCTATTATACACGACAGAAACATGAATATGACAGTTTAAATACTTGAAAACAGTATTTTGTATGTGTTTGCAAGCTGAAAACAGCTATTTAATCTTGATTTTGCAAACATAAGCTATTACACACGACATATACATGTATATGACAGTTTAAATACTTGAAAACGGTGTTTTGTATGCTTTTGCATGCTTAAAACAGCATTTTTATCTTGCTTTCACCAACATTAAATATTATACACGACTGAAACAAAAATATTACAGTTTAAATACTTGAAAACGGTGTTTTGTATGCTTTTGCACGCTTAAAACAGCATTTTTATCTTGCTTTCACCAACATTAGCTATTATACACGACAGAAACATGAATATGACAGTTTAAATACTTAAAAAAAACCATTTTGAATGTTTTTGCAAGCTGAAAACAGCTATTTTATCTTGATTTTGCAAACATGAGCCATTACACACGACATATACATGAATATGACAGTTTAAATACTTGAAAACTGTGTTTTGTATGCTTTAGCATGCTTTAAGCAGCATTTTTATCTTCCTTTCACCAACATTAGCTATTATACACGACAGAAACATGAAAATGACAGTTTAAATACTTAAAAACAGCATTTTGTATGTTTTTATAAGCTAAAAAAAGCTGATTTATCTTGATTTTGCAAACATAAGCCATTACACACGACATATACATGAATATGACAGTTTAAATACTTGAAAACGGTGTTTTGTATGCTTTTGCATGCTTAAAACAGCATTTTTATCTTGGTTTCACCAACATTAGCTATTATACACCACAGAAACATGAATATGACAGTTTAAATACTTGAAAACGGTGTATTGTATGCTTTTGCATGCTTAAAACAGCATTTTTATCTTGCTTTCACCAACATTAGCTATTATACACGACAGTAAAATGAATATGACAGTTAATATACTTGAAAACAGCATTTTGTATGTTTTTGCTAGCTAAAAACAGCTATTTTATCTTGATTTTGCAAACATAGACCATTACACACGACATGTACATGAATAAGACAGTTTAAATACTTGAAAACGGTGTTTTGTATGCTTTTGCACGCTTAAAACAGCATTTTTATCTTGCTTTCACCAACATTAGCTATTATACACGACAGAAACATGAATATGACAGTTTAAATACTTGAAAACAGCATTTTGTATGTTTTTGCAAGCTGAAAACAGCTATTTTATCTTGATTTTGCAAACATAAGCCATTACACACGACATATACATGAATATGACAGTTTAAATACTTGAAAACGGTGTTTTGTATGCTTTTGCATGCTTAAAACAGCATTTTTATCTTGCTTTAACCAACATTAGCTATTATACACGACAGAACCATGAATATGACAGTTTAAATACTTGAAAACGGTATTTTGTATGCTTTTGCATGCTTAAAACAGCATTTTTATCTTACTTTCACCATCATTAGCTATTATACACGACAGAAACATGAATATGGCAGTTTAAATATTTGAAAACAGCATTTTGTATGTTTTTGCAAACTGAAAACAGCTATTTTATCTTGATTTTGCAAACATAAGCCATTACACACGACATACACATGAATATGACAGTTTAAAAACTTGAAAAAGGTGTTTTGTATGCTTTTGCATGCTTAAAACAGCATTTGTATCTTGCTTTCACCAACATTAGCTATTATACACGACAGAAACATGAATATGACAGTTTAAATACTTGAAAACAGCATTTTGTATGTTTTTGCAAGCTGAAAACAGTTATTTTATCTTGATTTTGCAAACATAAGCCATTACACACGACATATACATGAATATGACAGTTTAAATACTTGAAAACGGTGTTTTGTATGCTTTTGCATGCTTAAAACAGCATTTTTATCTTCCTTTTACCAACATTAGCTATTATACACGACAGAAACATGAAAATGACATTTTAAATACTTAAAAACAGCATTTTGTATGTTTTATAAGCTAAAAAAAGCTGATTTATCTTGATTTTGCAAACATAAGTCATTACACACGACATATACATTAATATGACAGTTTAAATACTTGAAAACGGTGTTTTGTATGCTTTTGCATGCTTAAAACAGCATTTTTATCTTGCTTTCACCAACATTAGCTATTATACACCACAGAAACATGAATATGACAGTTTAAATACTTGAAAACCGTGTTTTGTATGCTCTTGCATGCTTAAAACAGCATTTTTATCTTCCTTTCACCAACATTAGCTTTATACACGACAGAAACATGAAAATGACAGTTTAAATACTTAAAAACAGCATTTTGTATGTTTTTATAAGCCAAAAAAAGCTATTTTATCTTGATTTTGCAAACATAAGCCATTACACACGACATATACATGAATATGACAGTTTAAATACTTGAAAACAGTGTATTGTATGCTTTTGCATGCTTAAAACAGCATTTTTATCTTGCTTTCACCAACATTAGCTATTATACACGACAGTAAAATGAATATGACAGTTTAAATACTTGAAAACAGCATTTTGTATGTTTTTGCTAGCTGAAAACAGCTATTTTATCTTGATTTTGCAAACATAAGCCATTACACACTACATATACATGAATATGACAGTTTAAATACTTGAAAACGGTGTTTTGTATGCTTTTGCATGCTTAAAACAGCATTTTTATCTTGCTTTCACCATCATTAGCTATTATTCACGACAGAAACATGATAATGACAGTTTAAATACTTGAAAACAGCATTTTGTATGTGTTTGCAAGCTGAAAACAGCTATTTAATCTTGATTTTGCAAACATAAGCTATTACACACGACATATACATGAATATGACAGTTTAAATACTTGAAAACGGAGTTTTGTATGCTTTTGCATGCTTAAAACAGCATTTTTATCTTGCTTTCACCAACATTAAATATTATACACGACTGAAACAAAAATATGACAGTTTTAATACTTGAAAACGGTGTTTTGTATGCTTTTGCATGCTTAAAACAGCATTTTTATCTTGCTTTCACCAACATTAGCTATTATACACGACAGAACCATGAATATGACAGTTTAAATACTTGAAAACGGTATTTTGTATGCTTTTGCATGCTTAAAACAGCATTTTTATCTTGCTTTCACCAACATTAGCTATTATACACAACGGAAACATGAATATGACAGTTTAAATACTTGAAAACAGCATTTTGTATGTTTTTGCAAGCTGAAAACAGCTATTTTATCTTGATTTTGCAAACATAAACCATTACACACGACATATACATGAATATGACAGTTTAAATATTTGAAAACGGTGTTTTGTATGCTTTTGTATGCTTAAAACAGAATTTTTATCTTGCTTTCACCAACATTAGCTATTATGCACGACAGAAACATGAATATGACAGTTTATATACTTGAAAACAGCATTTTGTATGTTTTTGCAAGCTGAAAACAGCTATTTAATCTTTGTTTTGCAAACATAAGCTATTACACACGACATATACATGAATATGACAGTTTAAATACTTGAAAACGGTGTTTTGTATGCTTTTGCATGCTTAAAACAGCATTTTTATCTTGCTTTCACCATCATTAGCTTTTATACACGACAGAAACATGAATATGACAGTTTAAATACTTGAAAACAGCATTTTGTATGTTTTTGCAAGCTGAAAACAGCTATTTTATCTTGATTTTGCAAACATAAGCCATAACACACGACATATACATGAATATGACAGTTTAAATACTTGAAAACGGTGTTTTGTATGCTTTTGCATGCTTAAAACAGCATTTTTATCATCCTTTTACCAACATTAGCTATTATACACGACAGAAACATGAATATAACAGTTTAAATACTTGAAAGCAGCATTTTGTATGTTTTTGCAAGCTAAAAACAGCTATTTTATCTTGATTTTGCAAACATAAGCCTGTAACGTTCCAATTTCGTCCTTTGATCCTTTTTTTCCAAAATCCTAGAATATTATCCTTTCCTTCAATCTTTTCGTTCTAACCTAAAAATATAGTTTAACTTAATAAAATAAAATCAGTAGTATTTCACAATTAAAATAACACCTACCTTAGTTTTGTTTCCTCTTTCACCGTAACGTCATTTCATTTTGTAATTTTTATAACTTAGCTTCACTTACTTAATTCTTTGTTTGTAATTAATTTTGTTGTTGACATTTGTTAATTTAATTTGGTTCCGGTTTTTACCGTTGCTGTTTGAGCGCGCCACGTACTGTAGCGATATTTATTTAAAATAACATTTGGTCAAAGATATTAGTTTTACATTTTAAATAGTTGCATTTATCCATTACCCTATCCTATTTCCCTGAAGTTGTGAATATTACAATCATCGATTGTTGTGTTTGTATTTATTTTCTGAATTCGTTTTCTTCGTTTATTCCGCCCAAATTGAAGCAACCCTTCCTACCGGGATGCATTTCATTCTTCGTGATTGGGTTATAATGTAAAAAAGCCCTTGGTTCGACGCAGCAATTTGATGCCAACCTATTAAATTTAATTAGTAAAATGCATGACAAAACTAGATTTTCTTTCAAGTAATTATGTTTAACGGTTTTTATCAGCCATTGTTTTGAGTACTTTCAACCTCGAAAGTAGTGCTATTTTTTTGAGAATTCAATTTTGTGATTTGCAATCAGTTTGCGTACATTTTGTAAACCATTGTTGGGATTCGAAGTAGCACCACCATTTGGAATTTGTTTGAGTATTTTGAATAATTCTACGGATTTATCCGGATTAAATTTCGAGCAAGATAAGTCTCTACGCTTTAAAACCGCACAAGATCTCAGGTAAATTAATTTAAAAACCCGTTTTGCTGCGAAGACCCGCCTTTTTACATTGACCTAATTACAAATTTATTTTCAGGTTTTTTTTTCTACGCTTTTTTTCTTACGTTAACGTTTTTAAATTACGTTTACGTTTACTTTTACGTATATTTTTATTTTTTGATATACGTTGAGTTTCCTTCGAAACTCATATGGTTCACCTATTCAACATCGTTAATTCGTATTCAAATCAACCTTGACGAGTACGAATCATTCCATTGTCCATCTTGCGAATGACGTCACCTCGATTCGAGCATCGTTCCATCGCTACGAGCCTTGCGCCATCTTGGAAATCATTCGTCAGCGGATTGCCACTTCGGGAAGCTTCGAGCTCATCCGCCAACCGGCCTTCAGCCTCGTCGACCGTAGCGCTGTTCACTGTTATCGTCTGGATCTCAGCTCAGCTAAGCGAACCATTTTATTTTCTCATTTATTTTGAACTGTTTATTATTATTTATGTTTGACGCTCAGCGTCCATTGACAGTTTATTACGTTAACTATTTTATGTTAATTTACTCACTGACTGTTAGGTCTAGTCAAGTGTTTCATATTGATTCACTAGATCACATTTGTTTGTGCGTTGATGCACGGTTAGTGTGTTGTTCGTGCGTCGTGTTAGTGATTAGGGCTGCGTCTGCTCTAATTCCGCACTCGCGTCGCGTTCGCTGGTACCACCGAGCCGCCGTGATTTTATTATTAGCGCCTTTTGTTCATCTAGGCAACTACGCCAACTTAGCCGTCCTAGACACTACTGAAACACAACGACCCACTGCTTTGGTTTACTTTCTTTTGTTTTTTTTTTTTTTCTAGATTAATTTTCCTCTTGGCTAGATTTGTTACTGAGGAGTTTAATAGTTTGTTTAATGTTCTGTACATTTACCTTGCCTTTTCTTTAAATTAATATAGCTGTCAAGTTTACTCGTGAATGCGTAATATTATTTTGATTGCCATTTTCTCACCCCTTCCTGATCCGAGCTCGATTTATTCGTCGGTCAACGAAATTAGGTTGGACCGCTTGAGGCTCTGGCCGACTGGCGCCCTCAACAATAACATTCCCCGACTCACCCCGTCTTCACTGAGTTTAGCCGAGGTTCAACCCTTAAGATCCCGGGTTCGATATAGCAACATTGGCACGCCGAGTGCAAACACGTAGCATTAAAATTTTGGCACCCAACGTGTGGGGCAACGTAGCAAATTTTTTTTCGAACGTGAGGCCTTATATCACATATTTCGCATTGCACTATCGTACGTATAGAATTTGGCATTGTAGTTTTGACATCTGCAAGTTGTTTTATTTCGCGAGTAACTTTTGTTTCATAGTATTACATACGTGAATATTCTTTTCTCTCTCTCTCATTCACTCTTGCTGCCTTTATTTGTTTTATGAATTATTTGGTGGATATTTATTTAGAGAAATTAGTATTGTATTTAGTTGTGTTAGGGTATATTTAGGGAAGTTAGTTTTTTTTATCATATATTATATACAATGGAAGTTAGAATGGATGCCCATCGTCTACTTTCTGATGAACTCTCATATGAGTTATTGCTTCGCAACATTCCCCATGCAGGTAACGTCTCTGATAAACGAGCGAAACTTCGAGAAATTTTGCGAACTGAATATGCCCATAGTATTGATACAGAATCCTATGAACTGCCATTGGAATCGGCCAAAGAAGTTAGTATCTGTGAAAAGAAATTAAACGAATTAGGGATAGCGATAGATAACTTCAATACGGAAAATTACCAGAACGAGTATGCTAAATTAAGTACGCGTTCGACCCATGTTTTACTGCGATTAAAACGTATACGTGATCCAGATCATAAGAAAATTGTAGATTCACTAATTAAGCGAGTTGAGAAATATTTGTTTGACGCAAAATGTAAATTTTCGGCACAAGCATCGGCAATCTTGATGGCTGAGCATGAGAAATCGATGCATGAACCAGAAGAAGAACCACAAGTCCCGCATCACTCAAGTTTACTGGAGGAATCTCCTGCAAATCAAGCTACGGTACCTACTGTCCCAGAATATAATCAGTTAGCACAAGTGTTGGATCGTTTGACATCTGTTTTGACTCCACAAACCTCCCGAAATGACGCTAGCAATTCTTATTATCCGGCCCATAAGTGGAATGTGACTTATGATGGAGAGTCTAATGTTTCAAATTTTCTCGAGCGTGTGGAAGAGCTGCGTTTAGCTCGTGCTGTAAAGAAAGAGCAATTATTTCAGTCAGCTGTAGAATTATTTACAGGGAAAGCACTCACCTGGTTTAGAGCAAAACGTGACAACCTCTACGATTGGGATGCATTAGTACAATCGTTAAGGGATACTTTTCTGCCCTGCGACTACGAATACAATCTTTGGGATGAAATTAGAAACAGAACTCAAGGCAATGAGGAAAAGGTATCAGTGTTTATTGCAAATATGGAAGGTCTGTTTAAGCGGCTACGAAAACGTCCTAAGGATACAGAGCGCATTGTGTATATTCGTCGAAATTTATTACCCTATTTACAGGTAGGATTAGGTCTGCATACAGTAGAATCAGTTGAGGAATTGGACACCATGTGCAGTCAACTGGAATCCATAAATACAAGAACTCAACAGTTTAAAGCGCCACCGACGGTCAATCAATCATTAGAGACGGATCTCGCGTATCAACGACCACGTTCTCGTATTTCAGCAACCGAAGTATCGAATGCACGCGCAAATAACCGAAACGACTTACTTTGTTGGAACTGTCGCTCTCGTGGACATAAAGCGGTCGATTGTCGAGAATCGCGTAGAGTATATTGTTATAAATGTGGAGAAGTAGGAGTAATCTCACGTAATTGTCCTAAGTGTCAGGGAAACGGAAACAGGAGGCATTAAACGGTCGCGTTAAGTCTCTTTCCGTGAAAGCGGCCAACTCAACACCCAACCAGTCAGAAAAACCAATCTTTCAACATACGTCAGTAATTCTGGACTATATTTTTTCGCATTTAGGTCGTGACGAAAGGCCATACCTTAAAGTATCTATTTTCGGCACAGACTTCATTGGTTTATTAGATTCAGGGGCATCTCGTTCTATTATTGGTGGTAAAGGATGGGAAATTATTAAAGAATTTAATTTAGATTTAGATATAAGAGATACACCGGATTGTCTTGTGGCTAACGGAGAGTCATGTTCAAGCATCGGTTCGTTGACAGCACCAGTACGTTTGCTGGACAAAATTAATTTAGTAGATTTTCTTGTCGTTCCTTCCGTAAATCATACTTTAATTTTAGGATTAGATTTCTGGCGAATTATGGGAATCGTCCCGGATTTGAAACGAGATGTATGGTACTTTTCGGCCAGTGAACCTGTCTGCTCTATTTCGGAAACTCCACCTTCATGTAGTTTGACATTAGAACAACAAGTAATATTGGACAATTTTCTGGAAGAAAAATGGAAAGTTATGGGTTCTTCGTTAGGATGTACGCACCTGGTTTCACATGAAATCTTAGTAGACTCCCCGCCGATCAAACAACGGTATTACCCCGTTTCTCCAGTAATACAGCAGCACATTAATAATGAATTAGACAACATGTTAAAGGACGGTATCATAGAGCCATCTACGAGCCCATGGTCATCACCTATATTGATGGTACCAAAGAAAGACGGAACTTATCGTTTTTGCGTAGACTTTAGACGCGTTAATAAAGTCACAAAAAAGAATGCTTACCCTATACCATATGTGTCAGCTATTTTAGATAGATTGCGTGGAGCTAAATATATCAGTTCACTCGATATTAAATCCGCCTACTGGCAGATTCCAGTCAAGCCAGAAAGTCGGGAAATCACTGCTTTCACCATCCCTGGTCGTGGATTATATCAATTCACCAGAATGCCTTTTGGTCTGACCAATGCACCAGCAACTTGGCAGAGATTGATTGACACAGTTCTCGGATGTGACCTGGAACCGTACGTATTCGTTTATTTGGACGATATTGTCGTCGTGTCTGAATCATTTTCTACTCACTTGGAAATTCTAGGAAAAATCTTTGATCGATTGATAAATGCAGGCTTAACTGTTAGTCGTGAGAAAAGTCATTTTTGCCGTCCCCAGATAAAGTATTTAGGTTATATTGTTGATCATTTAGGATTAAGAGTAGATCCGGAAAAAGTGGAGGCAATCTTGAATATACCAAGTCCTAAAACAGTTAAAGATGTTAGAAGTTTTCTAGGAATGGCATCTTGGTACAGGCGTTTCGTACCGAATTTTTCCACAGTAGTTTCACCCATATGTCGATTAATGAGAAAAGGTCAAAAATTTTCATGGACAGAAGAATGTCAGCTTTCCTTTAATAAGCTTAAAGAATGTTTGGTCTCAGCTCCAATTTTAACTTGCCCAGATTTTAGTCAACCCTTTGTTGTGCAAACTGACGCCAGTGCGTATGGTTTAGGCGCGGTGTTGACACAAACTTTAGGTGGAGAAGAACGTGTCATATGTTATTTGAGTCGCTCAATTTCAAAACAGGAGCAAAATTATCATACTACAGAACGTGAATGTCTCGCAGTGGTTTGGGCCCTAGAATAATTACGTCCATATTTAGAAGGCATGAGATTTTCTGTAATTACCGATCACCATTCTTTGCAATGGTTGATGAACTTTAACCAGTCGACAGGCAAGTTGTGTCGCTGGGCTATTCGTCTGCAACAATTTGATTTTACGCTAGTACATCGGAAAGGAAAAGATCACCTGATACCTGACTGTTTATCTCGTTCAGTTCCTGTAGCTGATATTACGTTAGTTAGCCCTATTTGCACAGATTCCACGGATAAATGGTATAACTCTATGAAGGATAAAGTCCTAAAACAACGCAAAAAATATCAGTCATGGTGTGTAAATGAAAATGATAAAATGTTGTACAAATATATAAAATCGTCTATACCTGAACTTAGCGACGAGGAGGATCGCTGGAAATTAGTAGTGCCAAAAGAAAAACGTCAAGCAATTTTAGCTGAAGCTCATGATGCACCTACTTCTGGACATCCTGGAGTATCAAAAACATACAAGAAGTTGTGTCACAAATATTATTGGCCGAAAATGCGCGCTGATGTTTCAGCTTATATACGGAAGTGCGTCACATGTATTGAATGTAAAGCAGTGCAAAAAGCACCACCAGGTCTTATGGGGTCTGCTAAGCCACGGGTTTACCGACCTTTTCAGTTGGTTAGCATGGATATAATGGGACCATTACCTCCATCATCTAACGGTCATCGTTTTATATTAGTAATATGTGATTACTATAGTAAGTACGTACTTACCTTTCCTTTGAGAAAATCCACCGCACAGGCAATAGTCAAACATGTTGAGAATGATCTATTTTTGATGTATGGTGTACCACAGTCTATTATCTGTGATAATGGTGTACAATTTCGCAGCAAGGAGTTTCGTAACCTCTGTAGCAGTTACAAAACAAAAATACTTTATAATGCACTTTACCACCCGCAGAATAATCCCACCGAGCGAGTTAATCGTGTAATTAAGTGTATGTTAGCTTCGTACGTGAAGGATAACCATCGAACTTGGGGAAAATATTTAGCTCGTATTACTTACGCTGTACGTACTTTGAGTCATGACGTCACAGGCTTCACGCCCTTTTTTGTGAACTTTGGACGTGAACACATTCTTTCTGGCGAGGAATATTCGCGTGTCGCAATTCAAGACGACGGAAAAGTCGAATATTCGCGCGAAAATGTTAAAGAAATACGGCCTGATGGTTTTAAGAAAATTTATGTCGAGATCAGGAAACGCTTGGATCAGGCTTATGTGCGTAATAGTGCGCAATATAATCTTCGACGCCGTCCAGCTCAGTTTCATGAAGGAGATAATGTTTGGCGAAAAAACTTTCAGCTTTCAAACGCAGCCGATTATTTTGCTCATAAACTCGCTCCAAAGTATGTCGGACCATTTACAGTACAACAGAAAATATCGGATCTGATTTATAAGCTTGTTGATGCAGAAGGAAGAGACCGGGGTACTTGGCATATAAAAGATTTAAAGAACGGACCTCCTGCCGACGATACGGATAACGATTAGCTATTTATTTTGTTGTAGTTGTAGTTGTTGAGGTTAAATTGGGAATTTCACCTCACGGGAGCGAAGGGGGGATTTGTAACGTTCCAATTTCGTCCTTTGATCCTATTTTCCAAAATCCTAGAATATTATCCTTTCCTTCAATCTTTTCGTTCTAACCTAAAAATATAGTTTAACCTAATAAAATAAAATCAGTAGTATTTCACAATTAAAATAACACCTACCTTAGTTTTGTTTCCTCTTTCACCGTAACGTCATTTCATTTTGTAATTTTTATAACTTAGCTTCACTTACTTAATTCTTTGTTGGTAATTAATTTTGTTGTTGACATTTGTTAATTTAATTTGGTTCCTGGTTTTACCGTTGCTGTTTGAGCGCGCCACGTACTGTAGCGATATTTATTTAAAATAACATTTGGTCAAAGATATTAGTTTTACATTTTAAATAGTTGCATTTATCCATTACCCTATCCTATTTCCCTGAAGTTGTGAATATTACAATCATCGATTGTTGTGTTTGTATTTATTTTCTGAATTCGTTTTCTTCGTTTATTCCGCCCAAATTGAAGCAACCCTTCCTACCGGGATGCATTTCATTCTTCGTGATTGGGTTATAATGTAAAAAAGCCCTTGGTTCGACGCAGCAATTTGATGCCAACCTATTAAATTTAATTAGTAAAATGCATGACAAAACTAGACTTTCTTTCAAGTAATTATGTTTAACGGTTTTTATCAGCCATTGTTTTGAGTACTTTCAACCTCGAAAGTAGTGCTATTTTTTTGAGAATTCAATTTTGTGATTTGCAATCAGTTTGCGTACATTTTGAAAACCATTGTTGGGATTCGAAGTAGCACCACCATTTGGAATTTGTTTGAGTATTTTGAATAATTCTACGGATTTATCCGGATTAAATTTCGAGCAAGATAAGTCTCTACGCTTTAAAACCGCACAAGATCTCAGGTAAATTAATTTAAAAACCCGTTTTGCTGCGAAGACCCGCCTTTTTACATTGACCTAATTACAAATTTATTTTCAGGTTTTTTTTTCTACGCTTTTTTTCTTACGTTAACGTTTTTAAATTACGTTTACGTTTACTTTTACGTATATTTTTATTTTTTGATATACGTTGAGTTTCCTTCGAAACTCATATGGTTCACCTATTCAACATCGTTAATTCGTATTCAAATCAACCTTGACGAGTACGAATCATTCCATTGTCCATCTTGCGAATGACGTCACCTCGATTCGAGCATCGTTCCATCGCTACGAGCCTTGCGCCATCTTGGAAATCATTCGTCAGCGGATTGCCACTTCGGGAAGCTTCGAGCTCATCCGCCAACCGGCCTTCAGCCTCGTCGACCGTAGCGCTGTTCACTGTCATCGTCTGGATCTCAGCTCAGCTAAGCGAACCATTTTATTTTCTCATTTATTTTGAACTGTTTATTATTATTTATGTTTGACGCTCAGCGTCCATTGACAGTTTATTACGTTAACTATTTTATGTTAATTTACTCACTGACTGTTAGGTCTAGTCAAGTGTTTCATATTGATTCACTAGATCACATTTGTTTGTGCGTTGATGCACGGTTAGTGTGTTGTTCGTGCGTCGTGTTAGTGATTAGGGCTGCGTCTGCTCTAATTCCGCGCTCGCGTCGCGTTCGCTGGTACCACCGAGCCGCCGTGATTTTATTATTAGCGCCTTTTGTTCATCTAGGCAACTACGCCAACTTAGCCGTCCTAGACACTACTGAAACACAACGACCCACTGCTTTAGTTTACTTTCTTTTGTTTTTTTTTTCTACATTAATTTTCCTCTTGACTAGATTTGTTACTGAGGAGTTTAATAGTTTGTTTAATGTTCTGTACATTTACCTTGCCTTTTCTTTAAATTAATATAGCTGTCAAGTTTACTCGTGAATGCGTAATATTATTTTGATTGCCATTTTCTCACCCCTTCCTGATCCGAGCTCGATTTATTCGTCGGTCAACGAAATTAGGTTGGTCCGCTTGAGGCTCTGGCCGACTGGCGCCCTCAACAATAACATTCCCCGACTCACCCCGTCTTCACTGAGTTTAGCCGAGGTTCAACCCTTAAGATCCCGGGTTCGATATAGCAACATTGGCACGCCGAGTGCAAACACGTAGCAAGCCATTACACACGACATATACATGAATATGACAGTTTTAATACTTGAAAACGGTGTTTTGTATGCTTTTGCATGCTTAAAACAGCATTTTTATCTTGCTTTAACCAACATTAGCTATTATACACGACAGAACCATGAATATGACAGTTTAAATACTTGTAAACGGTATTTTGTATGCTTTTGCATGATTAAAACAGCATTTTTATCTTACTTTCACCATCATTAGCTATTATACACGACAGAAACATGAATATGGCAGTTTAAATATTTGAAAACAGCATTTTGTATGTTTTTGCAAGCTGAAAACAGCTATTTTATCTTGATTTTGCAAACATAAGCCATTACACACGACATACACTTGAATATGACAGTTTAAAAACTTGAAAAAGGTGTTTTGTATGCTTTTGCATGCTTAAAACAGCATTTGTATCTTGCTTTCACCAACATTAGCTATTATACACGACAGAAACATGAATATGACAGTTTATATACTTGAAAAGAGCATTTTGTATGTTTTTGCAAGCTGAAAACAGCTATTTTATCTTGATTTTGGAAACATAGACCATTACACACGACATGTACATGAATAAGACAGTTTAAATACTTGAAAACGGTGTTTTGTATGCTTTTGCACGCTTAAAACAGCATTTTTATCTTGCTTTCACCAACATTAGCTATTATACACGACAGAAACATTAATATGACAGTTTAAATACTTGAAAACAGCATTTTGTATGTTTTTGTAAGCTGAAAACAGCTATTTTATCTTGATTTTGCAAACATAAGCCATTACACACGACATTTACATGAATATGACAGTTTAAATACTTGAAAACGGTGTTTTGTATGCTTTTGCATGCTTAAAACAGCATTTTTATCTTGCTTTCACCAACATTAGCTATTATACACCACAGAAACATGAATATGACAGTTTAAATACTTGAAAACGGTGTTTTGTATGCTTTTGCATGCTTAAAACAGCATTCTTAACTTGCTTTCACCAACATTAGCTATTATACACAACGGAAACATGAATATGACAGTTTAAATACTTGAAAACAGCATTTTGTATGTTTTTGCAAGCTTAAAACAGCTATTTTATCTTGATTTTGCAAATATAAGCCATTACACACGACATATACATTAATATGACAGTTTACATACTTGAAAACTATGTTTTGTATGCTTTTGCATGCTTAAAGCAGCATTTTTATCTTGCTTTCACCAACATTAGCTATTATACACGACAGTAAAATGAATATGACAGTTTAAATACTTGAAAACAGCATTTTGTATGTTTTTGCTAGCTGAAAACAGCTATTTTATCTTGATTTTGCAAACATAAGCCATTACACACTACATATACATGAATATGACAGTTTAAATACTTGAAAACGGTTTTGGTATGATTTTGCATGCTTAAAACAGCATTTTATCTTGCTTTCACCAACATTAGCTATTATACACGACAGAAACATGAATATGACAGTTTAAATACTTGAAAACAGTATTTTGTATGTGTTTGCAAGCTGAAAACAGCTATTTAATCTTGATTTTGCAAACATAAGCTATTACACACGACATATACATGAATATGACAGTTTAAATACTTGAAAACGGTGTTTTGTATGCTTTTGCATGCTTAAAACAGCATTTTTATCTTGCTTTCACCAACATTAAATATTATACACGACTGAAACAAAAATATTACAGTTTAAATACTTGAAAACGGTGTTTTGTATGCTTTTGCATGCTTAAAACAGCATTTTTATCTTGCTTTAACCAACATTAGCTATTATACACGACAGAACCATGAATATGACAGTTTAAATACTTGAAAACTGAATTTTGTATGCTTTTGCATGCTTAAAACAGCATTTTTATATTACTTTCACCATCATTAGCTATTATACACGACAGAAACATTAATATGGCAGTTTAAATATTTGAAAACAGCATTTTGTATGTTTTTGCAAGCTGAAAACAGCTATTTTATCTTGATTTTGCAAACATAAGCCATTACACATGACATACACATAAATATGACAGTTTAAAAACTTGAAAAAGGTGTTTTGTATGCTTTAGCATGCTTAAAACAGCATTCTTAACTTGCTTTCACCAACATTAGCTATTATACACAACGGAAACATGAATATGACAGTTTAAATACTTGAAAACAGCATTTTGTATGTTTTTGCAAGCTTAAAACAGCTATTTTATCTTGATTTTGCAAACATGAGCCATTACACACGACATATACATGAATATGACAGTTTAAATACTTGAAAACGGTGTTTTGTATGCTTTAGCATGCTTAAAACAGCATTTTTATCTTCCTTTCACCAACATTAGCTATTATACACGACAGAAACATGAAAATGACAGTTTAAATACTTAAAAACAGCATTTTGTATGTTTTTATAAGCTAAAAAAAGCTGATTTATCTTGATTTTGCAAACATAAGCCATTACACACGACATATACATGAATATGACAGTTTAAATACTTGAAAACGGTGTTTTGTATGCTTTTGCATGCTTAAAACAGCATTTTTATCTTGCTTTCACCAACATTAGCTATTATACACCACAGAAACATGAATATGACAGTTTAAATACTTGAAAACCGTGTTTTGTATGCTTTTGCATGCTTAAAACAGCATTTTTATCTTCCTTTCACCAACATTAGCTATTATACACGACAGAAACATGAAAATGACAGTTAAAATACTTAAAAACAGCATTTTGTATGTTTTTATAAGCTAAAAAAAGCTATTTTATCTTGATTTTGCAAACATAAGCCATTTCACACGACATATACATGAATATGACAGTTTAAATACTTGAAAACGGTGTATTGTATGCTTTTGCATGCTTAAAACAGCATTTTTATCTTGCTTTCACCAACATTAGCTATTATACACGACAGTAAAATGAATATGACTGTTTAAATACTTGAAAACAGCATTTTGTATGTTTTTGCTAGCTAAAAACAGCTATTTTATCTTGATTTTGCAAACATAGACCATTACACACGACATGTACATGAATAAGACAGTTTAAATACTTAAAAACGGTGTTTTGTATGCTTTTGCACGCTTAAAACAGCATTTTTATCTTGCTTTCACCAACATTAGCTATTATACACGACAGTAAAATGAATATGACTGTTTAAATACTTGAAAACAGCATTTTGTATGTTTTTGCTAGCTAAAAACAGCTATTTTATCTTGATTTTGCAAACATAGACCATTACACACGACATGTACATGAATAAGACAGTTTAAATACTTAAAAACGGTGTTTTGTATGCTTTTGCACGCTTAAAACAGCATTTTTATCTTGCTTTCACCAACATTAGCTATTATACACGACAGAAACATGAATGTGACAGTTTAAATACTTGAAAACAGCATTTTGTATGTTTTTGCAAGCTTAAAACAGCTATTTTATCTTGATTTTGCAAACATGAGCCATTACACACGACATATACATGAATATGACAGTTTAAATACTTGAAAACGGTGTTTTGTATGCTTTTGCATGCTTAAAACAGCATTTTTATCTTCCTCTCACCAACATTAGCTATTATGCACGACAGAAACATGAAAATGACAGTTTAAATACTTAAAAACAGCATTTTGTATGTTTTTATAAGCTAAAAAAAGCTGATTTATCTTGATTTTGCAAACGTAAGCCATTACACACGACATATACATGAATATGACAGTTTAAATACTTGAAAACGGTGTTGTGTATGCTTTTGCATGCTTAAAACAGCATTTTTATCTTGCTTTCACCAACATTAGCTATTATACACCACAGGAACATGAATATGACAGTTTAAATACTTGAAAACCGTGTTTTGTATGCTTTTGCATGCTTAAAACAGCATTTTTATCTTCCTTTCACCAACATTAGCTATTATACACGACAGAAACATAAAAATGACAGTTTAAATACTTAAAAACAGCATTTTGTATGTTTTTATAAGCTAAAAAAAGCTATTTTATCTTGATTTTGCAAACATAAGCCATTACACACGACATATACATGAATATGACAGTTTAAATACTTGAAAACGGTGTATTGTATGCTTTTGCATGCTTAAAACAGCATTTTTATCTTGCTTTCACCAACATTAGCTATTATACACGACAGTAAAATGAATATGACAGTTTAAATACTTGAAAACAGCATTTTGTATGTTTTTGCTAGCTGAAAACAGCTATTTTATCTTGATTTTGCAAACATAAGCTATTACACACTACATATACATGAATATGACAGTTTAAATACTTGAAATCGGTGTTTTGTATGCTTTTGCATGCTTAAAACAGCATTTTTATCTTGCTTTCACCATCATTAGCTATTATACACGACAGAAACATGAATATGACAGTTTAAATACTTGAAAACAGCATTTTGTATGTGTTTGCAACCTGAAAACAGCTATTTAATCTTGATTTTGCAAACATAAGCTATTACACACGACATATACATGAATATGACAATTTAAATACTTGAAAACGGAGTTTTGTATGCTTTTGCATGCTTAAAACAGCATTTTTATCTTGCTTTCACCAACATTAAATATTATACACGACTGAAACAAAAATATTACAGTTTAAATACTTGAAAACGGTGTTTTGTATGCTTTTGCATGCTTAAAACAGCATTCTTATCATCCTTTCACCCACATTAGCTATTATACACGACAGAAACATGAATATAACAGTTTAAATACTTGAAAGCAGCATTTTGTATGTTTTTGCAAGCTAAAAACAGCTATTTTATCTTGATTTTGCAAACATAAGCCATTACACACGACATATACATGAATATGACAGTTTTAATACTTGAAAACGGTGTTTTGTATGCTTTTGCATGCTTAAAACAGCATTTTTATCTTGCTTTCACCAACATTAGCTATTATACACGACAGAACCATGAATATGACAGTTTAAATACTTGAAAACGGTATTTTGTATGCTTTTGCATGCTTAAAACAGCATTTTTATCTTGCTTTCACCAACATTAGCTATTATACACAACGGAAACATGAATATGACAGTTTAAATACTTGAAAACAGCATTTTGTATGTTTTTGCAAGCTGAAAACAGCTATTTTATCTTGATTTTGCAAATATAAGCCATTACACACGACATATACATGAATATGACAGTTTAAATACTTGAAAACGGTTTTTTGTATGCTTTTGCATGCTTAAAACAGCATTTTTATCTTGCTTTCACCAACATTAGCTATTATACACGACAGAAACATGAATATGACAGTTTAAATACTTGAAAACAGCATTTTGTATGTTTTTGCAAGCTGAAAACAGCTATTTTATCTTGATTTTGCAAACATAAACCATTACACAGGACATATACATGAATATGACAGTTTAAATATTTGAAAACGGTGTTTTGTATGCTTTTGTATGCTTAAAACAGAATTTTTATCTTGCTTTCACCAACATTAGCTATTATGCACAACAGAAACATGAATATGACAGTTTATATACTTCAAAACAGCATTTTGTATGTTTTTGCAAGCTGAAAACAGCTATTTAATCTTTATTTTGCAAACATAAGCTATTACACACGACATATACATGAAAATGACAGTTTAAATACTTGAAAACGGTGTTTTGTATGCTTTTGCATGCTTAAAACAGCATTTTTATCTTGCTTTCACCATCATTAGCTATTATACACGACAGAAACATGAATATGACAGTTTAAATAATTGAAAACAGCATTTTGTATGTTTTTGCAAGCTGAAAACAGCTATTTTATCTTGATTTTGCAAACATAAGCCTTTACACACGACATATACATGAATATGACAGTTTAAATACTTGAAAATGGTGTTTTGTATGATTTTGCATGCTCAAAACAGCATTTTTATCTTGCTTTCACCAACATTAGCTATTATACACCACAGAAACATGAATATGACAGTTTAAATACTTGAAAACGGTATTTTGTATGCTTTTGCATGCTTAAAACAGCATTTTTATCATCCTTTCACCAACATTAGTTATTATACACGACAGAAACATGAATATGACAGTTTATATACTTGAAAACAGCATTTTGTATGTTTTTGCAAGCTGAAAACAGCTATTTTATCTTGATTTTGCAAACATAAACCATTACACACGACATATACATGAATATGACAGTTTAAATATTTGAAAACGGTGTTTTATATGCTTTTGTATGCTTAAAACAGAATTTTTATCTTGCTTTCACCAACATTAGCTATTATGAACTACAGAAACATGAATATGACAGTTTAAATACTTGAAAAACGCATTTTGTATGTTTTTGCAACCTGAAAACAGCTATTTTATCTTGATTTTGCAAACATAAGCCATTACACACTACATATACATGAATATGACAGTTTAAATACTTGAAAACGGTGTTTTGTATGCTTTTGCATGCTTAAAACTGAATTTTTATCTTGCTTTCACCAACATTAGCTATTGTACACGACAGAAACATGAATATGACAGTTTATATACTTGAAAAAAGCATTTTGTATGTTTTTGCAAGCTGAAAACAGCTATTTTATCTCGATTTTGCAAACAGAAGCCATTACACACGACATATACATGAATATGACAGTTTAAATACTTGAAAATGGTGTTTTGTATGCTTTTGCATGCTTAAAACAGCATTTTTATGTTGTTTTCACCAACATTAGCTATTATACACGACGAAAACATGATTATGACAGTTTAGATACTTGAAAACAGCATTTTGTATGTTTTTGCAAGCTGAAAGCAGCTATTTTATCTTGATTTTACAAACATGAGCCATTACACACGACATATACATGAATATGACAGTTTATATACTTAAAACGGTGTTTAGTATGCTTTTGCATGCTTAAAACAGCAATTTTATCTTGCTTTCACCAACATTAGCTATTATACACGACAGAAACATGAATATGACAGTTTAAACACTTGAAAACAGCATTTTGTATGTTTTTGCAAGCTGAAAACAGCTATTTTATCTTGATTTTGCAAACATAAGCCATTACACACGACATATACATGAATATGACAGTTTAAATACTTGAAAACGGTGTTTTGTATGCTTTTGCATGCTTAAAACAGCATTTTTATCTTGCTTTCACCATCATTAGCTATTATACACGACAGAAACATGAATATGACAGTTTAAATAATTGAAAACAGCATTTTGTATGTTTTTGCAAGCTGGAAACAGCTATTTTATCTTGATTTTGCAAACATAGACCATTACACACGACATGTACATGAATAAGACAGTTTAAATACTTGAAAACGGTGTTTTGTATGCTTTTGCACGCTTAAAACAGCATTTTTATCTTGCTTTCACCAACATTAGCTATTATACACGACAGAAACATGAATATAACAGTTTAAATAATTGAAAACGGTGTTTTGTATGCTTTTGCATGCTTTAAACAACATTTTTATCTTGCTTTCACCAACATTACCTATAATACACGACAGAAACATGAATATGACAGTTTAAATACTTGAAAACAGTGTTTTGTAAGCTTTTGCATGCTTAAAACAGCATTTTTATCTCGCTTTCACCAACATTAGCTATTATACACGACAGAAACATGAAAATGACAGTTTAAATACTTGAAAACAGCATTTTGTATGTTTTTGTAAGCTGAAAAAAGCTATTTTATCTTGATTTTGCAAACATAAGCCTTTACACACGACATATACATGAATATGACAGTTTAAATACTTGAAAATGGTGTTTTGTATGATTTTGCATGCTCAAAACAGCATTTTTATCTTGCTTTCACCAACATTAGCTATTATACACGACAGAAACATGAATATGACAGTTTATATACTTGAAAACAGCATTTTGTATGTTTTTGCAAGCTGAAAACCGCTATTTTATCTTGATTTTGCAAACATAAACCATTACACACGACATATACATGAATATGACAGTTTAAATATTTAAAAACGGTGTTTTATATGCTTTTGTATGCTTAAAACAGAATTTTTATCTTGCTTTCACCAACATTAGCTATTATGCACTACAGAAACATGAATATGACAGTTTAAATACTTGAAAAACGCATTTTGTATGTTTTTGCAACCTGAAAACAGCTATTTTATCTTGATTTTGCAAACATAAGCCATTACACACTACATATACATGAATATGACAGTTTAAATACTTGAAAACGGTGTTTTGTATGCTTTTGCATGCTTAAAACTGAATTTTTATCTTGCTTTCACCAACATTAGCTATTGTACACGACAGAAACATGAATATGACAGTTTAAATACTTGAAAACAGTTTTTGTATGTTTTTGCAAGCTGAAAACAGCTATTTTATCTTGATTTTGCAAACATAAGCCATTACACACGACATATACATAAATATGACAGTTTAAATAATTGAAAACGGTGTTTTGTATGCTTTTGCACGCTTAAAACAGCATTTTTATCTTGCTTTCACCAACATTAGCTATTATACACGACAGAAACATGAATATAACAGTTTAAATACTTGAAAACGGTGTTTTGTATGCTTTTGCATGCTTAAAACAGCATTTTTATCTTGCTTTCACCAACATTAGCTATTATACACGACAGAAATATGAATATGACAGTTAAAATACTTGAAAACAGCATTTTGTATGTTTTTGCAAGCTGAAAACAGCTATTTTATCTTGATTTTGCAAACATAAGCTATTACACACGACATATACATGAATATGATAGTTTAAATACTTGAAAACGGTGTTTTGTATGCTTTTGCATGCTTAAAACTGAATTTTTATCTTGCTTTCACCAACATTAGCTATTGTACACGACAGAAACATGAATATGACAGTTTATATACTTGAAAACAGCATTTTGTATGTTTTTGCAAGCTGAAAACAGCTATTTTATCTCGATTTTGCAAACAGAAGCCATTACACACGACATATACATGAATATGACAGTTTAAATACTTGAAAATGGTGTTTTGTATGCTTTTGCATGCTTAAAACAGCATTTTTATGTTGTTTTCACCAACATTAGCTATTATACACGACGAAAACATGATTATGACAGTTTAGATACTTGAAAACAGCATTTTGTATGTTTTTGCAAGCTGAAAGCAGCTATTTTATCTTGATTTTACAAACATGAGCCATTACACACGACATATACATGAATATGACAGTTTATATACTTAAAACGGTGTTTTGTATGCTTTTGCATGCTTAAAACAGCATTTTTATCTTGCTTTCACCAACATTAGCTATTATACACGACAGAAACATGAATATGACAGTTTAAACACTTGAAAACAGCATTTTGTATGTTTTTGCAAGCTGAAAACAGCTATTTTATCTTGATTTTGCAAACATAAGCCATTACACACGACATATACATGAATATGACAGTTTAAATACTTGAAAACGGTGTTTTGTATGCTCTTGCATGCTTAAAACAGCATTTTTAACTTACTTTCACCAACATTAGCTATAATACACGACGGAAATATGAATTTGACAGTTTAAATACTTGAAAACAGCATTTTGTATGTTTTTGCAAGCTGAAAACAGCTATTTTATCTTGATTTTGCAAATATAAGCCATTACACACGACATATACATGAATATGACAGTTTAAATACTTGAAAACGGTGTTTTGTATGCTTTTGCATGCTTAAAACAGCATTTTTATCTTGCTTTCACCAACATTAGCTATTATACATGACAGAAACATGAATATGACAGTTTATATACTTGAAAACAGCATTTTGTATGTTTTTGCAAGCTGAAAACAGCTATTTAATCTTGATTTTGCAAACATAAGCTATTACACACGACATATACATGAATATGACAGTTTAAATACTTGAAAACGGTGTATTGTATGATTTTGCATGCTTAAAACAGCATTTTATCTTGCTTTCTCCATTATTAGCTATTATGCACTACAGAAACATGAATATGACAGTTTAAATACTTGAAAAACGCATATTGTATGTTTTTGCAACCTGAAAACAGCTATTTTATCTTGATTTTGCAAACATAAGCCATTACACACTACATATACATGAATATGACAGTTTAAATACTTGAAAACGGTGTTTTGTATGCTTTTGCATGCTTAAAACAGAATTTTTATCTTGCTTTCACCAACATTAGCTATTGTACACGACAGAAACATGAATATGACAGTTTTAATACTTGAAAACAGCTTTTTGTATGTTTTTGCAAGCTGAAAGCAGCTATTTTATCTTGATTTTACAAACATGAGCCATTACACACGACATATACATGAATATGACAGTTTATATACTTAAAACGGTGTTTTGTATGCTTTTGCATGCTTAAAACAGCATTTTTATCTTGCTTTCACCAACATTAGCTATTATACACGACAGAAACATAAATATGACAGTTTAAACACTTGAAAACAGCATTTTGTATGTTTTTGCAAGCTGAAAACAGCTATTTTATCTTGATTTTGCAAACATAAGCCATTACACACGACATATACATGAATATGACAGTTTAAATACTTGAAAACGGTGTTTTGTATGCTTTTGCATGCTTAAAACAGCATTTTTAACTTACTTTCACCAACATTAGCTATTATACACGACGGAAATATGAATTTGACAGTTTAAATACTTGAAAACAGCATTTTGTATGTTTTTGCAAGCTGAAAACAGCTATTTTATCTTGATTTTGCAAATATAAGCCATTACACACGACATATACATGAATATGACAGTTTAAATACTTGAAAACGGTGTTTTGTATGCTTTTGCATGCTTAAAACAGCATTTTTATCTTGCTTTCACCAACATTAGCTATTATACATGACAGAAACATGAATATGACAGTTTATATACTTGAAAACAGCATTTTGTATGTTTTTGCAAGCTGAAAACAGCTATTTAATCTTGATTTTGCAAACATAAGCTATTACACACGACATATACATGAATATGACAGTTTAAATACTTGAAAACGGTGTATTGTATGATTTTGCATGCTTAAAACAGCATTTTATCTTGCTTTCTCCATTATTAGCTATTATGCACTACAGAAACATGAATATGACAGTTTAAATACTTGAAAAACGCATATTGTATGTTTTTGCAACCTGAAAACAGCTATTTTATCTTGATTTTGCAAACATAAGCCATTACACACTACATATACATGAATATGACAGTTTAAATACTTGAAAACGGTGTTTTGTATGCTTTTGCATGCTTAAAACAGAATTTTTATCTTGCTTTCACCAACATTAGCTATTGTACACGACAGAAACATGAATATGACAGTTTTAATACTTGAAAACAGCTTTTTGTATGTTTTTGCAAGCTGAAAGCAGCTATTTTATCTTGATTTTACAAACATGAGCCATTACACACGACATATACATGAATATGACAGTTTAAATACTTGAAAACGGTGTTTTGTATGCTTTTGCATGCTTAAAACAGAATTTTTATCTTGCTTTCACCAACATTAGCTATTGTACACGACAGAAACATGAATATGACAGTTTAAATACTTGAAAACGGTGTTTTGTATGCTTTTGCATGCTTAAAACAGAATTTTTATCTTGCTTTCACCAACATTAGCTATTATACATGACAGAAACATGAATATGACAGTTTATATACTTGAAAACAGTATTTTGTATGTTTTTGCAAGCTGAAAACAGCTATTTAATCTTGATTTTGCAAACATAAGCTATTACACACGACATATACATGAATATGACAGTTTAAATACTTGAAAACGGTGTATTGTATGCTTTTGCATGCTTAAAAACAGCATTGTTATCTTGCTTTCACCAACATTATCTATTATACACGAAAGAAACATGAATATGACAGTTTAAATACTTGAAAACGGTGTTTTGTATGATTTTGCATGCTTAAAACAGCATTTTATCTTGCTTTCTCCATTATTAGCTATTATGCACTACAGAAACATGAATATGACAGTTTAAATACTTGAAAAACGCATATTGTATGTTTTTGCAACCTGAAAACAGCTATTTTATCTTGATTTTGCAAACATAAGCCATTACACACTACATATACATGAATATGACAGTTTAAATACTTGAAAACGGTGTTTTGTATGCTTTTGCATGCTTAAAACAGAATTTTTATCTTGCTTTCACCAACATTAGCTATTGTACACGACAGAAACATGAATATGACAGTTTTAATACTTGAAAACAGCTTTTTGTATGTTTTTGCAAGCTGAAAGCAGCTATTTTATCTTGATTTTACAAACATGAGCCATTACACACGACATATACATGAATATGACAGTTTATATACTTAAAACGGTGTTTTGTATGCTTTTGCATGCTTAAAACAGCATTTTATCTTGCTTTCACCAACATTAGCTATTATACACAACAGAAACATGAATATGACAGTTTAAACACTTGAAAACAGCATTTTGTATGTTTTTGTAAGCTGAAAACAGCTATTTTATCTTGATTTTGCAAACATAAGCCATTACACACGACATATACATGAATATGACAGTTTAAATACTTGAAAACGGTGTTTTGTATGCTTTTGCATGCTTAAAACAGCATTTTTAACTTACTTTCACCAACATTAGCTACTATACACGACGGAAATATGAATTTGACAGTTTAAATACTTGAAAACAGCATTTTGTATGTTTTTGCAAGCTGAAAACAGCTATTTTATCTTGATTTTGCAAATATAAGCCATTACACACGACATATACATGAATATGACAGTTTAAATACTTGAAAACGGTGTTTTGTATGCTTTTGCATGCTTAAAACAGGAATTTTTATCTTGCTTTCACCAACATTAGCTATTGTACACGACAGAAACATGAATATGACAGTTTTAATACTTGAAAACAGCTTTTTGTATGTTTTTGCAAGCTGAAAACAGCTATTATATCTTGATTTTGCAAACATAAGCCATTACACACGACATATACATGAATATGACAGTTTAAATACTTGAAAACGGTGTTTTTGTATGCTTTTGCATGCTTAAAACAGCATTTTTATCTTGCTTTCACCAACATTAGCTATTATACATGACAGAAACATGAATATGACAGTTTATATACTTGAAAACAGCATTTTGTATGTTTTTGCAAGCTGAAAACAGCTATTTAATCTTGATTTTGCAAACATAAGCTATTACACACGACATATACATGAATATGACAGTTTAAATACTTGAAAACGGTGTATTGTATGCTTTTGCATGCTTAAAACAGCATTGTTATCTTGCTTTCACCAACATTATCTATTAAACACGAAAGAAACATGAATATGACAGTTTAAATACTTGAAAACGGTGTTTTGTATGATTTTGCATGCTTAAAACAGCATTTTATCTTGCTTTCTCTATTATTAGCTATTATGCACTACAGAAACATGAATATGACAGTTTAAATACTTGAAAAACGCATATTGTATGTTTTTGCAACCTGAAAACAGCTATTTTATCTTGATTTTGCAAACATAAGCCATTACACACTACATATACATGAATATGACAGTTTAAATACTTGAAAACGGTGTTTTGTATGCTTTTGCATGCGTAAAACAGAATTTTTATCTTGCTTTCACCAACATTAGCTATTGTACACGACAGAAACATGAATATGACAGTTTAAATACTTGAAAACAGCTTTTTGTATGTTTTTGCAAGCTGAAAACAGCTATTTTATCTTGATTTTGCAAACATAAGCCATTACACACGACATATACATGAATATGACAGTTTAAATACTTGAAACGGTGTTTTGTATGCTTTTGCATGCTTAAAACAGCATTTTATCTTGCTTTCACCAACATTAGCTATTATACATGACAGAAACATGATTATGACAGTTTAAATACTTGAAAACGGGGTTTTGTATGCTTTTGCATGCTTAAAACAGCATTTTTATCGTGCTTTCACCAACATTAGCTATTATACACGACAGAAACATGAATATGACAGTTTAAATACTTGAAACGGTGTTTTGTAAGGTTTTGCATGCTTAAAACAGCATTTTTATCTTGCTTTCACCAAAATTAGCTATTATACACGACGAAAACATGAATATGACAGTTTTAATACTTGAAAACAGCTTTTTGTATGTTTTTGCAAGCTGAAAACAGCTATTATATCTTGATTTTGCAAACATAAGCCATTACACACGACATATACATGAATATGACAGTTTAAATACTTGAAAACGGTGTTTTGTATGCTTTTGCATGCTTAAAACAGCATTTTTATCTTGCTTTCACCAAAATTAGCTATTATACACGACGAAAACATGAATATGACAAATTAGATACTTGAAAACAGCATTTTGTATGTTTTTGCAAGCTGAAAACAGCTATTTTATCTTGATTTTGCAAACATAAGCCATTACACATGACATATACATGAATATGACAGTTTAAATACTTGAAAACGGTGTTTTGTATGCTTTTGCATGCTTAAAACAGCATTGTTATCTTGCTTTCACCAACATTATCTATTATACACGACAGAAACATGAATATGACAGTTTAAATACTTGAAAACGGTGTTTTGTATGATTTTGCATGCTTAAAACAGCATTTTTATCTTGCTTTCACCAACATTAGCTATTATGCACTACAGAAACATGAATATGACAGTTTAAATACTTGAAAAACGCATTTTGTATGTTTTTGCAACCTGAAAACAGCTATTTTATCTTGATTTTGCAAACATAAGCCATTACACACTACATATACATGAATATGACAGGTTTAAATACTTGAAAACGGTGTTTTGTATGCTTTTGCATGCTTAAAACAGAATTTTTATCTTGCTTTCACCAACATTAGCTATTGTACACGACAGAAACATGAATATGACAGTTTAAATACTTGAAAACAGCTTTTTGTATGTTTTTGCAAGCTGAAAACAGCTATTATATCTTGATTTGCAAACATAAGCCATTACACACGACATATACATGAATATGACAGTTTAAATACTTGAAAACGGTGTTTTGTATGCTTTTGCATGCTTAAAACAGCATTTTTATCTTGCTTTCACCAACATTAGCTATTATACATGACAGAAACATGAATATGACAGTTTATATACTTGAAAACAGCATTTTGTATGTTTTTGCAAGCTGAAAACAGCTATTTAATCTTGATTTTGCAAACATAAGCTATTACACACGACATATACATGAATATGACAGTTTAAATACTTGAAAACGGTGTATTGTATGCTTTTGCATGCTTAAAACAGCATTGTTATCTTGCTTTCACCAACATTATCTATTAAACACGAAAGAAACATGAATATGACAGTTTAAATACTTGAAAACGGTGTTTTGTATGATTTTGCATGCTTAAAACAGCATTTTATCTTGCTTTCTCTATTATTAGCTATTATGCACTACAGAAACATGAATATGACAGTTTTAAATACTTGAAAAACGCATATTGTATGTTTTTGCAACCTGAAAACAGCTATTTTATCTTGATTTTGCAAACATAAGCCATTACACACTACATATACATGAATATGACAGTTTAAATACTTGAAAACGGTGTTTTGTATGCTTTTGCATGCGTAAAACAGAATTTTTATCTTGCTTTCACCAACATTAGCTATTGTACACGACAGAAACATGAATATGACAGTTTAAATACTTGAAAACAGCTTTTTGTATGTTTTTGCAAGCTGAAAACAGCTATTTTATCTTGATTTTGCAAACATAAGCCATTACACACGACATATACATGAATATGACAGTTTAAATACTTGAAAACGGTGTTTTGTATGCTTTTGCATGCTTAAAACAGCATTTTTATCTTGCTTTCACCAACATTAGCTATTATACATGACAGAAACATGATTATGACAGTTTAAATACTTGAAAACGGGGTTTGTATGCTTTTGCATGCTTAAAACAGCATTTTTATCGTGCTTTCACCAACATTAGCTATTATACACGACAGAAACATGAATATGACAGTTTAAATACTTGAAAACGGTGTTTTGTAAGGTTTTGCATGCTTAAAACAGCATTTTTATCTTGCTTTCACCAAAATTAGCTATTATACACGACGAAAACATGAATATGACAGTTTTAATACTTGAAAACAGCTTTTTTGTATGTTTTTGCAAGCTGAAAACAGCTATTATATCTTGATTTTGCAAACATAAGCCATTACACACGACATATACATGAATATGACAGTTTAATACTTGAAAACGGTGTTTTGTATGCTTTTGCATGCTTAAAACAGCATTTTTATCTTGCTTTCACCAAAATTAGCTATTATACACGACGAAAACATGAATATGACAAATTAGATACTTGAAAACAGCATTTTGTATGTTTTTGCAAGCTGAAAACAGCTATTTTATCTTGATTTTGCAAACATAAGCCATTACACATGACATATACATGAATATGACAGTTTAAATACTTGAAAACGGTGTTTTGTATGCTTTTGCATGCTTAAAACAGCATTGTTATCTTGCTTTCACCAACATTATCTATTATACACGACAGAAACATGAATATGACAGTTTAAATACTTGAAAACGGTGTTTTGTATGATTTTGCATGCTTAAAACAGCATTTTTATCTTGCTTTCACCAACATTAGCTATTATGCACTACAGAAACATGAATATGACAGTTTAAATACTTGAAAAACGCATTTTGTATGTTTTTGCAACCTGAAAACAGCTATTTTATCTTGATTTGGCAAACATAAGCCATTACACACTACATATACATGAATATGACAGTTTAAATACTTGAAAACGGTGTTTTGTATGCTTTTGCATGCTTAAAACAGAATTTTTATCTTGCTTTCACCAACATTAGCTATTGTACACGACAGAAACATGAATATGACAGTTTAAATACTTGAAAACAGCTTTTTGTATGTTTTTGCAAGCTGAAAACTGCTACTTTACATTGATTTTGCAAACATAAGCCATTACACACGACATATACATGAATATGACAGTTTAAATACTTGAAAACGGTGTTTTGTATGCTTTTGCATGCTTAAAACAGCATTTTTATCTTGCTTTCACCAACATTAGCTATTATACATGACAGAACATGATTATGACAGTTTAAATACTTGAAAACGG
>CAWWDY010002121.1:0-54510 GCA_963942605.1 Poecilus cupreus | reverse complement strand
TTTCGTGTGAAACGGCGATTTATGAGAAATGACGATAAATTGCTGTTTTAAACTTGCAAAAACATAGTAAAACGCTGTTTTAAACTATTCAAATTGACAAATTCATGTTTCTTTCGTGTGAAACGGCGATTTATGAGAAATGACGATAAAATTGCTGTTTTAAACTTGCAAAAACATAGAAAAACGCTGTTTTTAACTATTCAAACTGATAAATTCAGGTTTCTTCCGTTCGAAACGGTGGATTTTTGTGAAATCACGATAAAACTGCTGTTTTAAACTTGCAAATACATAGAAAAACGCTGTTTTGAACTGTTCAAACTGACAAATTCATGTTTCTTTCGTGTGAAACGGCGATTTATGAGAAATGACGATAAAATTGCTGTTTTAAACTTGCAAAAACATAGAAAAACGCTGTTTTTAACTATTCAAACTGATAAATTCAGGTTTCTTTCGTTCGAAACGGTGGATTTTTGTGAAATCACGATAAAACTGCTGTTTTAAACTTGCAAAAACATAGAAAAACGCTGTTTTGAACTGTTCAAACTGACTAATTCATGTTTCTTTCGTGTGAAACGGCGATTTATGAGAAATGAAGATAAAATTGCTGTTTTAAACTTGCAAAAACATAGTAAAACGCTGTTTTGAACTATTCAAACTGACAAATTCATGTTTCTTTCGTGTGAAACGGCGATTTATGAGAAATGACGATAAAATTGCTGTTTTAAACTTGCAAAAACATAGTAAAACGCTGTTTTGAACTATTCAAACTGACAAATTCATGTTTCTGTCGTGTGAAACGGCGATTTATGAGAAATGACGATAAAATTGCTGTTTTAAACTTGCAAAAACATAGATAAACGCTGTTTTGAACTGTTCAAACTGACAAATTCATGTTTCTTTCGTGTGAAACGGCGATTTATGAGAAATGACGATAAAATTGCTGTTTTAAACTTGCAAAAACATAGAAAAACGCTGTTTTTAACTATTCAAACTGATAAATTCAGGTTTCTTTCGTTCGAAACGGTGGATTTTTGTGAAATCACAATAAAACTGCTGTTTTAAACTTGCAATAACATAGAAAAACTCTGTTTTGAACTATTCAAACTGACAAATTCATGTTTCTTTCGTGTGAAACGGCGATTTATGAGAAATGACGATAAAATTGCTGTTTTAAACTTGCAAAAACATAGAAAAACGCTGTTTTTAACTATTCAAACTGATAAATTCAGGTTTCTTTCGTTCGAAACGGTGGATTTTTGTGAATCACAATAAAACTGCTGTTTTAAACTTGCAATAACATAGAAAAACGCTGTTTTGAACTATTCAAACTGACAAATTCATGTTTCTTTCGTGTGAAACGGCGATTTATGAGAAATGAATAAAATTGCTGTTTTAAACTTGCAAAAACATAGTAAAACGCTGTTTTGAACTATTCAAACTGACAAATTCATGTTTCTTTCGTGTGAAACGGCGATTTATGAGAAATGACGATAAAATTGCTGTTTTAAACTTGCAAAAACATAGAAAAACGCTGTTTTTAACTATTCAAACTGATAAATTCAGGTTTCTTTCGTTCGAAACGGTGGATTTTTGTGAAATCACGATTAAACTGCTGTTTTAAACTTGCAAAAACATAAAAAAACCCTGTTTTGAACTGTTCAAACTGACAAATTCATGTTTCTTTCGTGTGAAACGGCGATTTATGAGAAATGACGATAAAATTGCTGTTTTAAACTTGCAAAAACCTAGAAAAACGCTGTTTTGAACTATTCAAACTGACAAATTCATGTTTCTTTCGTGTGAAACGGCGATTTATGAGAAATGAAGATAAAATTGCTGTTTTAAACTTGCAAAAACATAGAAAAACGCTGCTTTCAACTATTCAAACTGATAAATTCATGTTTCTTTCGTGTGAAACGGCGATTTATGAGAAATGACGATAAAATTGCTGTTTTAAACTTGCAAAAACATAGAAAAACGCTGTTTTGAACTATTCAAACTGACAAATTCATGTTTCTTTCGTGTGAAACGGCGATTTATGAGAAATGACGATAAAATTGCTGTTTTAAACTTGCAAAAACATAGAAAAACGCTGTTTTTAACTATTCAAACTGACAAATTCAGGTTTCTTTCGTTCGAAACGGTGGATTTTTGTGAAATCACGATAAAACTGCTGTTTTAAACTTGCAAAAACATAGAAAAACGCTGTTTTGAACTGTTCAAACTGACAAATTCATGTTTCTTTCGTGTGAACCGGCGATTTATGAGAAATGACGATAAAATTGCTGTTTTAAACTTGCAAAAACATAGTAAAACGCTGTTTTGAACTATTCAAACTGACAAATTCATGTTTCTTTCGTGTGAAACGGCGATTTATGAGAAATGACGATAAAATTGCTGTTTTAAACTTGCAAAAACATAGAAAAACGCTGTTTTTAACTATTCAAACTGATAAATTCAGGTTTCTTTCGTTCGAAACGGTGGATTTTTGTAAAATCACGATAAAACTGCTGTTTTAAACTTGCAAAAACATAGAAAAACGCTGTTTTGAACTGTTCAAACTGACAAATTCATGTTTCTTTCGTGTGAAACGGCGATTTATGAGAAATGACGATAAAATTGCTGTTTTAAACTTGCAAAAACATAGAAAAACGCTGTTTTTAACTATTCAAACTGATAAATTCAGGTTTCTTCCGTTCGAAACGGTGGATTTTTGTGAAATCACAATAAAACTGCTGTTTTAAACTTGCAATAACATAGAAAAACGCTGTTTTGAACTATTCAAACTGACAAATTCATGTTTCTTTCGTGTGAAACGGCGATTTATGAGAAATGAATAAAATTGCTGTTTTAAACTTGCAAAAACATAGTAAAACGCTGTTTTGAACTATTCAAACTGACATATTCATGTTTCTTTCGTGTGAAACGGCGATTTATGAGAAATGACGACAAAATTGCTGTTTTAAACTTGCAAAAACATAGAAAAACGCTGTTTTTAACTATTCAAACTGATAAATTCAGGTTTCTTTCGATCGAAACGGTGGATTTTTTGAAATCACGAAAAACTGCTGTTTTAAACTTGCAAAAACATAGAAAAACGCTGTTTTGAACTATTCAAACTGACAAATTCATGTTTCTTTCGTGTGAAACGGCGATTTATGAGAAATGACGATAAAATTGCTGTTTTAAACTTGCAAAAACATAGAAAAACGCTGTTTTTAACTATTCAAACTGATAAATTCAGGTTTCTTTCGTTCGAAACGGTGGATTTTTGTGAAATCACGATAAAACTGCTGTTTTAAACTTGCAAAAACATAGAAAAACGCTGTTTTGAACTGTTCAAACTGACTAATTCATGTTTCTTTCGTGTGAAACGGCGATTTATGAGAAATGAAGATAAAATTGCTGTTTTAAACTTGCAAAAACATAGTAAAACGCTGTTTTGAACTATTCAAACTGACAAATTCATGTTTCTTACGTGTGAAACGGCGATTTAAGAGAAATGACGATAAAATTGCTGTTTTAAACTTGCAAAAACATAGAAAAACGCTGTTTTTAACTATTCAAACTGATAAATTCAGGTTTCTTTCGTTCGAAACGGTGGATTTTTGTGAAATCACGATAAAACTGCTGTTTTAAACTTGCAAAAACATAGAAAAACGCTGTTTTGAACTGTTCAAACTGACAAATTCATGTTTCTTTCGTGTGAAACGGCGATTTATGAGAAATGACGATAAAATTGCTGTTTTAAACTTGCAAAAACATAGAAAAACGCCGTTTTTAACTATTCAAACTGATAAATTCAGGTTTCTTTCGTTCGAAACGGTGGATTTTTGTGAAATCACAATAAAACTGCTGTTTTAAACTTGCAATAACATAGAAAAACGCTGTTTTGAACTATTCAAACTGACAAATTCATGTTTCTTTCGTGTGAAACGGCGATTTATGAGAAATGACGATAAAATTGCTGTTTTAAACTTGCAAAAACATAGTAAAACGCTGTTTTGAACTATTCAAACTGACAAATTCATGTTTCTTTCGTGTGAAACGGCGATTTATGAGAAATGACGATAAAATTGCTGTTTTAAACTTGCAAAAACATAGAAAAACGCTGTTTTAAACTATTCAAACTGATAAATTCAAGTTTCTTTCGATCGAAACGGTGGATTTTTATGAAATCACGAAAAACTGCTGTTTTAAACTTGCAAAAACATAGAAAAACGCTGTTTTGAACTATTCAAACTGACAAATTCATGTTTCTTTCGTGTGAAACGGCGATTTATGAGAAATGACGATAAAATTGCTGTTTTAAACTTGCAAAAACATAGAAAAACGCTGTTTTTAACTATTCAAACTGATAAATTCAGGTTTCTTTCGTTCGAAACGGTGGATTTTTGTGAAATCACAATAAAACTGCTGTTTTAAACTTGCAATAACATAGAAAAACGCTGTTTTGAACTATTCAAACTGACAAATTCATGTTTCTTTCGTGTGAAACGGCGATTTATGAGAAATGAATAAAATTGCTGTTTTAAACTTGCAAAAACATAGTAAAACGCTGTTTTGAACTATTCAAACTGACAAATTCATGTTTCTTTCGTGTGAAACAGCGATTTATGAGAAATGACGATAAAATTGCTGTTTTAAACTTGCAAAAACATAGAAAAACGCTGTTTTTAACTATTCAAACTGATAAATTCAGGTTTCTTTCGATCGAAACGGTGGATTTTTATGAAATCACGATAAAACTGCTGTTTTAAACTTGCAAAAACATAAAAAAACGCTGTTTTGAACTATTCAAACTGACAAATTCATGTTTCTTTCGTGTGAAACGGCGATTTTTGAGAAATGACGATAAAATTGCTGTTTTAAACTTGCAAAAACATAGAAAAACGCTGTTTTTAACTATTCAAACTGATAAATTCAGGTTTCTTTCGTTCGAAACGGTGGATTTTTGTGACATCACGATAAAACTGCTGTTTTAAACTTGCAAAAACATAGAAAACGCTGTTTTGAACTGTTTAAACTGACTAATTCATGTTTCTTTCGTGTGAAACGGCGATTTATGAGAAATGAAGATAAAATTGCTGTTTTAAACTTGCAAAAACATAGTAAAACGCTGTTTTGAACTATTCAAACTGACAAATTCATGTTTCTTTCGTGTGAAACGGCGATTTATGAGAAATGACGATAAACTTGCTGTTTTAAACTTGCAAAAACATAGAAAAACGCTGTTTTTAACTATTCAAACTGATAAATTCAGGTTTCTTTCGTTCGAAACGGTGGATTTTTGTGAAATCACGATAAAACTGCTGTTTTAAACTTGCAAAAACATAGAAAACCCTGTTTTGAACTGTTCAAACTGACAAATTCATGTTTCTTTCGTGTGAAACGGCGATTTATGAGAAATGACGATAAAATTGCTGTTTTAAACTTGCAAAAACCTAGAAAAACGCTGTTTTGAACTATTCAAACTGACAAATTCATGTTTCTTTCGTTTGAAACGGCGATTTATGAGAAATGACGATAAAATTGCTGTTTTAAACTTGCAAAAACATAGAAAAACGCTGTTTTCAACTATTCAAACTGATAAATTCATGTTTCTTTCGTGTGAAACGGCGATTTATGAGAAATGACGATAAAATTGCTGTTTTAAACTTGCAAAAACATAGAAAAACGCTGTTTTGAATTATTCAAACTGACAAATTCATGTTTCTTTCGTGTGAAACGGCGATTTATGAGAAATGACGATAAAATTGCTGTTTTAAACTTGCAAAAACATAGAAAAACGCTGTTTTTATCTATTCAAACTGACAAATTCAGGTTTCTTTCGTTCGAAACGGTGGATTTTTGTGAAATCACGATAAAACTGCTGTTTTAAACTTGCAAAAACATAGAAAAACGCTGTTTTGAACTGTTCAAACTGACAAATTCATGTTTCTTTCGTGTGAAACGGCGATTTATGAGAAATGACGATAAAATTGCTGTTTTAAACTTGCAAAAACATAGAAAAACGCTGTTTTGAACTGTTCAAACTGACAAATTCATGTTTCTTTCGTGTGAAACGGCGATTTATGAGAAATGACGATAAAATTGCTGTTTTAAACTTGCAAAAACATAGAAAAACGCTGTTTTTAACTATTCAAACTGATAAATTCAGGTTTCTTCCGTTCGAAACGGTGGATTTTTGTGAAATCACAATAAAACTGCTGTTTTAAACTTGCAATAACATAGAAAAACGCTGTTTTGAACTATTCAAACTGACAAATTCATGTTTCTTTCGTGTGAAACGGCGATTTATGAGAAATGAATAAAATTGCTGTTTTAAACTTGCAAAAACATAGTAAAACGCTGTTTTGAACTATTCAAACTGACATATTCATGTTTCTTTCGTGTGAAACGGCGATTTATGAGAAATGACGATAAAATTGCTGTTTTAAACTTGCAAAAACATAGAAAAACGCTGTTTTTAACTATTCAAACTGATAAATTCAGGTTTCTTTCGATCGAAACGGTAGATTTTTTGAAATCACGAAAAACTGCTGTTTTAAACTTGCAAAAACATAGAAAAACGCTGTTTTGAACTATTCAAACTGACAAATTCATGTTTCTTTCGTGTGAAACGGCGATTTATGAGAAATGACGATAAAATTGCTGTTTTAAACTTGCAAAAACATAGAAAAACGCTGTTTTTAACTATTCAAACTGATAAATTCAGGTTTCTTTCGTTCGAAACGGTGGATTTTTGTGAAATCACGATAAAACTGCTGTTTTAAACTTGCAAAAACATAGAAAAACGCTGTTTTGAACTGTTCAAACTGACTAATTCATGTTTCTTTCGTGTGAAACGGCGATTTATGAGAAATGAAGATAAAATTGCTGTTTTAAACTTGCAAAAACATAGTAAAAACGCTGTTTTGAACTATTCAAACTGACAAATTCATGTTTCTTTCGTGTGAAACGGCGATTTAAGAGAAATGACGATAAAATTGCTGTTTTAAACTTGCAAAAACATAGAAAAACGCTGTTTTTAACTATTCAAACTGATAAATTCAGGTTTCTTTCGTTCGAAACTGTGGATTTTTGTGAAATCACGATAAAACTGCTGTTTTAAACTTGCAAAAACATAGAAAAACGCTGTTTTGAACTGTTCAAACTGACAAATTCATGTTTCTTTCGTGTGAAACGGCGATTTATGAGAAATGACGATAAAATTGCTGTTTTAAACTTGCAAAAACATAGTAAAACGCTGTTTTGAACTATTCAAACTGACAAATTCATGTTTCTTTCGTGTGAAACGGCGATTTATGAGAAATGACGATAAAATTGCTGTTTTAAACTTGCAAAAACATAGAAAAACGCTGTTTTTAACTATTCAAACTGATAAATTCAGGTTTCTTTCGTTCGAAACGGTGGATTTTTGTGAAATCACGATAAAACTGCTGTTTTAAACTTGCAAAAACATAGAAAAACGCTGTTTTGAACTGTTCAAACTGACAAATTCATGTTTCTTTCGTGTGAAACGGCGATTTATGAGAAATGACGATAAAATTGCTGTTTTAAACTTGCAAAAACATAGAAAAACGCTGTTTTTAACTATTCAAACTGATAAATTCAGGTTTCTTTCGTTCGAAACGGTGGATTTTTGTGAAATCACGATAAAACTGCTGTTTTAAACTTGCAAAAACATAGAAAAACCCTGTTTTGAACTGTTCAAACTGACAAATTCATGTTTCTTTCGTGTGAAACGGCGATTTATGAGAAATGACGATAAAATTGCTGTTTTAAACTTGCAAAAACCTAGAAAAACGCTGTTTTGAACTATTCAAACTGACAAATTCATGTTTCTTTCGTGTGAAACGGCGATTTATGAGAAATGACGATAAAATTGCTGTTTTAAACTTGCAAAAACATAGAAAAACGCTGTTTTCAACTATTCAAACTGATAAATTCATGTTTCTTTCGTGTGAAACGGCGATTTATGAGAAATGACGATAAAATTGCTGTTTTAAACTTGCAAAAACATAGAAAAACGCTGTTTTGAACTATTCAAACTGACAAATTCATGTTTCTTTCGTGTGAAACGGCGATTTATGAGAAATGACGATAAAATTGCTGTTTTAAACTTGCAAAAACATAGAAAAACGCTGTTTTTAACTATTCAAACTGACAAATTCAGGTTTCTTTCGTTCGAAACGGTGGATTTTTGTGAATTCACGATAAAACTGCTGTTTTAAACTTGCAAAAACATAGAAAAACGCTGTTTTGAACTGTTCAAACTGACAAATTCATGTTTCTTTCGTGTGAAACGGCGATTTATGAGAAATGACGATAAAATTGCTGTTTTAAACTTGCAAAAACATAGTAAAACGCTGTTTTGAACTATTCAAACTGACAAATTCATGTTTCTTTCGTGTGAAACGGCGATTTATGAGAAATGACGATAAAATTGCTGTTTTAAACTTGCAAAAACATAGAAAAACGCTGTTTTTAACTATTCAAACTGATAAATTCAGGTTTCTTTCGTTCGAAACGGTGGATTTTTGTGAAATAACGATAAAACTGCTGTTTTAAACTTGCAAAAACATAGAAAAACGCTGTTTTGAACTGTTCAAACTGACAAATTCATGTTTCTTTCGTGTGAAACGGCGATTTATGAGAAATGACGATAAAATTGCTGTTTTAAACTTGCAAAAACATAGAAAAACGCTGTTTTTAACTATTCAAACTGATAAATTCAGGTTTCTTTCGTTCGAAACGGTGGATTTTTGTGAAATCACAATAAAACTGCTGTTTTAAACTTGCAATAACATAGAAAAACGCTGTTTTGAACTATTCAAACTGACAAATTCATGTTTCTTTCGTGTGAAACGGCGATTTATGAGAAATGAATAAAATTGCTGTTTTAAACTTGCAAAAACATAGTAAAACGCTGTTTTGAACTATTCAAACTGACAAATTCATGTTTCTTTCGTGTGAAACGGCGATTTATGAGAAATGACGATAAAATTGCTGTTTTAAACTTGCAAAAACATAGAAAAACGCTGTTTTTAACTATTCAAACTGATAAATTCAGGTTTCTTTCGTTCGAAACGGTGGATTTTTGTGAAATCACGATAAAACTGCTGTTTTAAACTTGCAAAAACATTGAAAAACGCTGTTTTGAACTGTTCAAACTGACAAATTCATGTTTCTTTCGTGTGAAACGGCGATTTATGAGAAATGACGATAAAATTGCTGTTTTAAACTTGCAAAAACATAGAAAAACGCTGTTTTTAACTATTCAAACTGATAAATTCAGGTTTCTTTCGTTCGAAACGGTGGATTTTTGTGAAATCACAATAAAACTGCTGTTTTAAACTTGCAATAACATAGAAAAACGCTGTTTTGAACTATTCAAACTGACAAATTCATGTTTCTTTCGTGTGAAACGGCGATTTATGAGAAATGACGATAAAATTGCTGTTTTAAACTTGCAAAAACATAGTAAAACGCTGTTTTGAACTATTCAAACTGACAAATTCATGTTTCTTTCGTGTGAAACGGCGATTTATGAGAAATGACGATAAAATTGCTGTTTTAAACTTGCAAAAACATAGAAAAACGCTGTTTTGAACTATTCAAACTGACAAATTCATGTTTCTTTCGTGTGAAACGGCGATTTATGAGAAATGACGATAAAATTGCTGTTTTAAACTTGCAAAAACATAGAAAAACGCTGTTTTTAACTATTCAAACTGATAAATTCAGGTTTCTTTCGTTCGAAACGGTGGATTTTTGTGAAATCACAATAAAACTGCTGTTTTAAACTTGCAATAACATAGAAAAACGCTGTTTTGAACTATTCAAACTGACAAATTCATGTTTCTTTCGTGTGAAACGGCGATTTATGAGAAATGACGATAAAATTGCTGTTTTAAACTTGCAAAAACATAGAAAAACGCTGTTTTTAACTATTCAAAC
The DNA here is from genome assembly GCA_963942605.1 of Poecilus cupreus. Classification (NCBI taxonomy): domain Eukaryota; kingdom Metazoa; phylum Arthropoda; class Insecta; order Coleoptera; family Carabidae; genus Poecilus; species Poecilus cupreus. Next base: position 44,547 of record CAWWDY010002121.1, on the reverse strand, counting down.
TGATAAATTCAGGTTTCTTTCGATCGAAACGGTGGATTTTTATGAAATCACGATAAAACTGCTGTTTTAAACTTGCAAAAACATAGAAAAACGCTGTTTTGAACTATTCAAACTGACAAATTCATGTTTCTTTCGTGTGAAACGGCGATTTATGAGAAATGACGATAAAATTGCTGTTTTAAACTTGCAAAAACATAGTAAAACGCTGTTTTGAACTATTCAAACTGACAAATTCATGTTTCTTTCGTGTGAAACGGCGATTTATAAGAAATGACGATAAAATAGCTGTTTTAAACTTGCAAAAACATAGAAAAAAGCTGTTTTTAACTATTCAAACTGATAAATTCAGGTTTCTTTCGTTCGGAACGGTGGATTTTTGTGAAATAACGATAAAACTGTTGTTTTAAACTTGCAAAAACATAGTAAAACGCTGTTTTGAACTATTCAAACTGACAAATTCATGTTTCTTTCGTGTGAAACGGCGATTTATGAGAAATGACGATAAAATTGCTGTTTTAAACTTGCAAAAACATAGAAAAACGCTGTTTTCAACTATTCAAACTGATAAATTCATGTTTCTTTCATGTGAAACGGCGATTTATGAGAAATGACGATAAAATTGCTGTTTTAAACTTGCAAAAACATAGAAAAACGCTGTTTTCAACTATTCAAACTGATAAATTTATGTTTCTTTCGTGTGAAACGGCGATTTATGAGAAATGACGATAAAATTGCTGTTTTAAACTTGCAAAAACATAGTAAAACGCTGATTTGAACTATTCAAACTGACAAATTCATGTTTCTTTCGTGTGAAACGGCGATTTATGAGAAATGACGATAAAATTGCTGTTTTAAACTTGCAAAAACATAGAAAAACGCTGTTTTGAACTATTCAAACTGACAAATTCATGTTTCTTTCGTGTGAAACGGCGATTTATGAGAAATGACGATAAAATTGCTGTTTTAAACTTGCAAAAACATAGAAAAACGCTGTTTTGAACTATTCAAACTGACAAATTCATGTTTCTTTCGTGTGAAACGGCGATTTATGAGAAATGACGATAAAATTGCTGTTTTAAACTTGCAAAAACATAGAAAAACGCTGTTTTGAACTATTCAAACTGACAAATTCATGTTTCTTTCGTGTGAAACGGCGATTTATGAGAAATGACGATAAAATTGCTGTTTTAAACTTGCAAAAACATAAAAAAACGCTGTTTTTAACAATTCAAACTGATAAATTCAGGTTTCTTTCGTTCGAAACGGTGGATTTTTGTGAAATCACGATAAAACTGCTGTTTTAAACTTGCAAAAACATAGAAAAATGCTGTTTTCAACTATTCAAACTGACAAATTCATGTTTCTTTCGTGTGAAACGGCGATTTATGAGAAATGACGATAAAATTGCTGTTTTAAACTTGCAAAAACATAGTAAAACGCTGGTTTGAACTATTCAAACTGACAAATTCATGTTTCTTTCGTGTGAAACGGCGATTTATGAGAAATGACGATAAAATTGCTGTTTTAAACTTGCAAAAACATAGAAAAACGCTGTTTTTAACTATTCAAACTGATAAATTCAGGTTTCTTTCGTTCGAAACGGTGGATTTTTGTGAAATCACGATAAAACTGCTGTTATAAACTTGCAAAAACATAGAAAAACGCTGTTTTGAACTGTTCAAACTGACAAATTCATGTTTCTTTCGTGTGAAACGGCGATTTATGAGAAATGACGATAAAATTGCTGTTTTAAACTTGCAAAAACATAGAAAAACGCTGTTTTTAACTATTCAAACTGATAAATTCAGGTTTCTTTCGTTCGAAACGGTGGATTTTTGTGAAATCACGATAAAACTGCTGTTTTAAACTTGCAAAAACATAAAAAAACGCTGTTTTGAACTGTTCAAACTGACAAATTCATGTTTCTTTCGTGTGAAACGGCAATTTATGAGAAATGACGATAAAATTGCTGTTTTAAACTTGCAAAAACATAGTAAAACGCTGTTTTGAACTATTCAAACTGACATATTCATGTTTGTTTCGTGTGAAACGGCGATTTATGAAAAATGACGATAAAATTGCTGTTTTAAACTTGCAAAAACATAGAAAAACGCTGTTTTGAACTATTCAAACTGACAAATTCATGTTTCTTTCGTGTGAAACGGCGATTTATGAGAAATGACGATAAAATTGCTGTTTTAAACTTGCAAAAACATAGAAAAACGCTGTTTTCAACTATTCAAACTGATAAATTCATGTTTCTTTCGTGTGAAACGGCGATTTATGAGAAATGACGATAAAATTGCTGTTTTAAACTTGCAAAAACATAGAAAAACGCTGTTTTGAACTGTTCAAACTGACAAATTCATGTTTCTTTCGTGTGAAACGGCGATTTATGAGAAATGACGATAGAATTGCAGTTTTAAACTTGCAAAAACATAGAAAAACGCTGTTTTTAACTATTCAAACTGATAAATTCAGGTTTCTTTCGTTCGAAACGGTGGATTTTTGTAAAATCACAATAAAACTGATGTTTTAAACTTGCAATAACATAGAAAAACGCTGTTTTTAACTATTCAAACTGACAAATTCATGTTTCTTTCGTGTGAAACGGCGATTTATGAGAAATGACGATAAAATTGCTGTTTTAAACTTGCAAAAACATAGTAAAACGCTGTTTTGAACTATTCAAACTGACAAATTCATGTTTCTTTCGTGTGAAACGGCGATTTATGAGAAATGACGATAAAATTGCTGTTTTAAACTTGCAAAAACATAGAAAAACGCTGTTTTTAACTATTCAAACTGTTAAATTCAGGTTTCTTTCGATCGAAACGGTGGATTTTTATGAAATAACGATAAAACTGCTGTTTTAAACTTGCAAAAACATAGAAAAACGCTGTTTTGAACTATTCAAACTGACAAATTTATGTTTCTTTCGTGTGAAACGGCAATTTATGAGAAATGACGATAAAATTGCTGTTTTAAACTTGCAAAAACATAGTAAAACGCTGTTTTGAACTATTCAAACTGACAAATTCATGTTTCTTTTGTGTGAAACGGCGATTTATGAGAAATGACGATAAAATTGCTGTTTTAAACTTGCAAAAACATAGAAAAACGCTGTTTTGAACTATTCAAACTGACAAATTCATGTTTCTTTCGTGTGAAACGGCGATTTATGAGAAATGACGATAAAATTGCTGTTTTAAACTTGCAAAAACATAGAAAAACGCTGTTTTCAACTATTCAAACTGATAAATTCATGTTTCTTTCGTGTGGAACGGCGATTTATGAGAAATGACGATAAAATTGCTGTTTTAAACTTGCAAAAACATAGAAAAACGCTGTTTTGAACTATTCAAACTGACATATTCATGTTTCTTTCGTGTGAAACGGCGATTTATGAGAAATGACGATAAAATTGCTGTTTTAAACTTGCAAAAACATAGAAAAACGCTGTTTTTAACTATTCAAACTGATAAATTCAGGTTTCTTTCGTTCGAAACGGTGGATTTTTGTGAAATCACGATAAAACTGCTGTATTAAACTTGCAAAAACATAGAAAAACGCTGTTTTGAACTATTCAAACTGACAAATTCATGTTTCTTTCGTGTGAAACGACGATTTATGAGAAATGACGATAAAATTGCTGTTTTAAACTTGCAAAAACATAGAAAAACGCCGTTTTGAACTATTCAAACTGACAAATTCATGTTTCTTTCGTGTGAAACGGCGATTTATGAGAAATGACGATAAAATTGCTGTTTTAAACTTGTAAAAACATAGTAAAACGCTGTTTTTAAATATTCAAACTGATAAATTCAAGTTTCTTTCGTTCGAAACGGTGGATTTTTGTGAAATCACGATAAAACAGCTGTTTTAAACTTGCAAAAACATAGAAAAACGCTGTTTTCAACTATTCAAACTAATAAATTCATGTTTCTTTCGTGTGAAACGGCGATTTATGAGAAATGACGATAAAATTGCTGATTTAAACTTGCAAAAACATAGAAAAACCCTGTTTTTAACTATTCAAACTGATAAATTCAGGTTTCTTTCGTTCGAAACAGTGGATTTTTGTGAAATCACGATAAAACTGCTGTTTTAAACTTGCAAAAACATAGAAAAACGCTGTTTTGAACTATTCAAACTGACAAATTCATGTTTCTTTCGTGTGAAACGGCGATTTATGAAAAATGACGATAAAATTGCTGTTTTAAACTTGCAAAAACATAGTAAAACGCTGTTTTGAACTATTCAAACTGACAAATTCATGTTTCTTTCGTGTGAAACGGCGATTTATGAGAAATGACGATAAAATTGCTGTTTTAAACTTGCAAAAACATAGAAAAACGCTGTTTTGAACTATTCAAACTGACAAATTCATGTTTCTTTCGTGTGAAACAGCGATTTATGAGGAATGACGATAAAATTGCTGTTTTAAACTTGCAAAAACATAAAAAAACGCTGTTTTTAACAATTCAAACTGATAAATTCAAGTTTCTTTCGTTTGAAACGGTGGATTTTTGTGAAATCACGATAAAACTGCTGTTTTAAACTTGCAAAAACATAGAAAAACGCTGTTTTCAACTATTCAAACTGACAAATTCATGTTTCTTTCGTGTGAAACGGCGATTTATGAGAAATGACGATAAAATTGCTGTTTTAAACTTGCAAAAACATAGTAAAACGCTGGTTTGAACTATTCAAACTGACAAATTCATGTTTCTTTCGTGTGAAACGGCGATTTATGAGAAATGATGATAAAACTGCTGTTTTAAACTTGCAAAAACATAGAAAAACGCTGTTTTTAACTATTCAAACTGATAAATTCAGGTTTCTTTCGTTCGAAACGGTGGATTTTTGTGAAATCACGATAAAACTGCTGTTTTAAACTTGCAAAAACATAGAAAAACGCTGTTTTGAACTGTTCAAACTGACAAATTCATGTTTCTTTCGTGTGAAACGGCGATTTATGAGAAATGACGATAAAATTGCTGTTTTAAACTTGCAAAAACATAGAAAAACGCTGTTTTTAACTATTCAAACTGATAAATTCAGGTTTCTTTCGTTCGAAACGGTGGATTTTTGTGAAATCACGATAAAACTGCTGTTTTAAACTTGCAAAAACATAGAAAAACGCTGTTTTGAACTGTTCAAACTGACAAATTCATGTTTCTTTCGTGTGATACGGCGATTTATGAGAAATGACGATAAAATTGCTGTTTTAAACTTGCAAAAACTTAGTAAAACGCTGTTTTGAACTATTCAAACTGACAAATTCATGTTTCTTTCGTGTGAAACGGCGATTTATGAGAAATGACGATAAAATTGCTGTTTTAAACTTGCAAAAACATAGAAAAACGCTGTTTTGAACTATTCAAACTGACAAATTCATGTTTCTTTCGTGTGAAACGGCGATTTATGAGAAATGACGATAAAATTGCTGTTTTAAACTTGCAAAAACATAGAAAAACGCTGTTTTCTACTATTCAAACTGATAAATTCATGTTTCTTTCGTGTGAAACGGCGATTTATGAGAAATGACGATAAAATTGCTGTTTTAAACTTGCAAAAACATAGAAAAACGCTGTTTTGAACTATTCAAACTGACAAATTCAGGTTTCTTTCGTTCGAAACGGTGGATTTTTGTGAAATCACGATAAAACTGCTGTTTTAAACTTGCAAAAACATAGAAAAACGCTGTTTTTAACTATTCAAACTGATAAATTCATGTTTCTTTCGTGTGAAACGGCGATTTATGAGAAATGACGATAAAATTGCTGTTTTAAACTTGCAAAAACATAGAAAAACGCTGTTTTGAACTATTCAAACTGACATATTCATGTTTCTTTCGTGTGAAACGGCGATTTATGAGAAATGACGATAAAATTGCTGTTTTAAACTTGCAAAAACATAGAAAAACGCTGTTTTATACTATTCAAACTGATAAATTCATGTTTCTTTCGTGTAAAACGGCGATTTATGAGAAATGACGATAAAATTGCTGTTTTAAACTTGCAAAAACATAGTAAAACGCTGTTTTGAACTATTCAAACTGACAAATTCATGTTTCTTTCGTGTGAAACGGCGATTTATGAGAAATGACGATAAAATTGCTGTTTTAAACTTGCAAAAACATAGAAAAACGCTGTTTTTAACTATTCAAACTGATAAATTCAGGTTTCTTTCGTTCGAAACGGTGAATTTTTGTGAAATCACGATAAAACTGCTGTTTTAAACTTGCAAAAACATAGAAAAACGCTGTTTTGAACTGTTCAAACTGACAAATTCATGTTTCTTTCGTGTGAAACGCCGATTTAAAAGAAATGGCGATAAAATTGCTGTTTTAAACTTGCAAAAACATAGTAAAACGCTGTTTTGAACTAATCAAACTGACAAATTCATGTTTCTTTCGTGTGAAACGGCGATTTATGAGAAATGACGATAAAATTGCTGTTTTAAACTTGCAAAAACATAGTAAAACGCTGTTTTGAACTATTCAAACTGACAAATTCATGTTTCTTTCGTGTGAAACGGCGATTTATGAGAAATGACGATAAAATTGCTGTTTTAAACTTGCAAAAACATAGAAAAACGCTGTTTTTAACTATTCAAACTGATAAATTCAGGTTTCTTTCGTTCGAAACGGTGAATTTTTGTGAAATCACGATAAAACTGCTGTTTTAAACTTGCAAAAACATAGAAAAACGCTGTTTTGAACTGTTCAAACTGACAAATTCATGTTTCTTTCGTGTGAAACGCCGATTTAAAAGAAATGGCGATAAAATTGCTGTTTTAAACTTGCAAAAACATAGTAAAACGCTGTTTTGAACTATTCAAACTGACAAATTCATGTTTCTTTCGTGTGAAACGGCGATTTATGAGAAATGACGATAAAATTGCTGTTTTAAACTTGCAAAAACATAGTAAAACGCTGTTTTGAACTATTCAAACTGACAAATTCATGTTTCTTTCGTGTGAAACGGCGATTTATGAGAAATGACGATAAAATTGCTGTTTTAAACTTGCAAAAACATAGAAAAACGCTGTTTTTAACTATTCAAACTGATAAATTCAGGTTTCTTTCGTGCGAAACGGCGATTTATGAGAAATGACGATAAAATTGCTGTTTTAAACTTGCAAAAACATAGAAAAACGCTGTTTTTAACTATTCAAACTGATAAATTCAGGTTTCTTTCGTTCGAAACGGTGGATTTTTGTGAAATCACAATAAAACTGCTGTTTTAAACTTGCAAAAACATAGAAAAACGCTGTTTTGAACTATTCAAACTGACAAATTCATGTTTCTTTCGTGTGAAACGGCGATTTATGAGAAATGACGAAAAAATTGCTGTTTTAAACTTGCAAAAACTTAGTAAAACGCTGTTTTGAACTATTCAAACTGACAAATTCATGTTTCTTTCGTGTGAAACGGCGATTTATGAGAAATGACGATAAAATTGCAGTTTTAAACTTGCAAAAACATAGAAAAACGCTGTTTTGAACTATTCAAACTGACAAATTCATGTTTCTTTCGTGTGAAACGGCGATTTATGAGAAATGACGATAAAATTGCTGTTTTAAACTTGCAAAAACATAGAAAAACGCTGTTTTTAACTATTCAAACTGATAAATTCAGTTTGCTTTCGTTCGAAACGGTGGATTTTTGTGAAATCACGATAAAACTGCTGTTTTAAACTTGCAAAAACATAGAAAAACGCTGTTTTGAACTATTCAAACTAACAAATTCATGTTTCTTTCGTGTGAAACGGCGATTTATGAGAAATGACGATAAAATTGCTGTTTTAAACTTGCAAAAACATAGAAAAACGCTGTGTTGAACTATTCAAACTGACAAATTCATGTTTCTTTCGTGTGAAACGGCGATTTATGAGAAATGACGATAAAATTGCTGTTTTAAACTTGCAAAAACATAGAAAAACGCTGTTTTGAACTATTCAAACTGACAAATTCATGTTTCTTTCGTGTGAAACGGCGATTTATGAGAAATGACGATAAAATTGCTGTTTTAAACTTGCAAAAACATAAAAAAACGCTGTTTTTAACAATTCAAACTGATAAATTCAGGTTTCTTTCGTTCGAAACGGTGGATTTTTGTGAAATCACGATAAAACTGCTGTTTTAAACTTGCAAAAACATAGAAAAACGCTGTTTTTAACTATTCAAACTGACAAATTCATGTTTCTTTCGTGTGAAACGGCGATTTATGAGAAATGACGATAAAATTGCTGTTTTAAACTTGCAAAAACATAGTAAAACGCTGGTTTGAACTATTCAAACTGACAAATTCATGTTTCTTTCGTGTGAAACGGCGATTTATGAGAAATGACGATAAAATTGCTGTTTTAAACTTGCAAAAACATAGAAAAACGCTGTTTTTAACTATTCAAACTGATAAATTCAGGTTTCTTTCGTTCGAAACGGTGGATTTTTGTGAAATCACGATAAAACTGCTGTTTTAAACTTGCAAAAACATAGAAAAACGCTGTTTTGAACTGTTCAAACTGACAAATTCATGTTTCTTTCGTGTGAAACGGCGATTTATGAGAAATGACGATAAAATTGCTGTTTTAAACTTGCAAAAACATAGAAAAACGCTGTTTTCAACTATTCAAACTAATAAATTCATGTTTCTTTCGTGTGAAACGGCGATTTATGAGAAATGACGATAAAATTGCTGTTTTAAACTTGCAAAAACATAGAAAAACGCTGTTTTGAACTGTTCAAACTGACAAATTCATGTTTCTTTCGTGTGAAACGGCGATTTATGAGAAATGACGATAGAATTGCAGTTTTAAACTTGCAAAAACATAGAAAAACGCTGTTTTTAACTATTCAAACTGATAAATTCAGGTTTCTTTCGTTCGAAACGGTGGATTTTTGTAAAATCACAATAAAACTGATGTTTTAAACTTGCAATAACATAGAAAAACGCTGTTTTTAACTATTCAAACTGACAAATTCATGTTTCTTTCGTGTGAAACGGCGATTTATGAGAAATGACGATAAAATTGCTGTTTTAAACTTGCAAAAACATAGAAAAACGCTGTTTTTAACTATTCAAACTGATAAATTCAGTTTGCTTTCGTTCGAAACGGTGGATTTTTGTGAAATCACGATAAAACTGCTGTTTTAAACTTGCAAAAACATAGAAAAACGCTGTTTTGAACTATTCAAACTAACAAATTCATGTTTCTTTCGTGTGAAACGGCGATTTATGAGAAATGACGATAAAATTGCTGTTTTAAACTTGCAAAAACATAGAAAAACGCTGTGTTGAACTATTCAAACTGACAAATTCATGTTTCTTTCGTGTGAAACGGCGATTTATGAGAAATGACGATAAAATTGCTGTTTTAAACTTGCAAAAACATAGAAAAACTCTGTTTTGAACTATTCAAACTGACAAATTCATGTTTCTTTCGTGTGAAACGGCGATTTATGAGAAATGACGATAAAATTGCTGTTTTAAACTTGCAAAAACATAAAAAAACGCTGTTTTTAACAATTCAAACTGATAAATTCAGGTTTCTTTCGTTCGAAACGGTGGATTTTTGTGAAATCACGATAAAACTGCTGTTTTAAACTTGCAAAAACATAGAAAAACGCTGTTTTTAACTATTCAAACTGACAAATTCATGTTTCTTTCGTGTGAAACGGCGATTTATGAGAAATGACGATAAAATTGCTGTTTTAAACTTGCAAAAACATAGTAAAACGCTGGTTTGAACTATTCAAACTGACAAATTCATGTTTCTTTCGTGTGAAACGGCGATTTATGAGAAATGACGATAAAATTGCTGTTTTAAACTTGCAAAAACATAGAAAAACGCTGTTTTTAACTATTCAAACTGATAAATTCAGGTTTCTTTCGTTCGAAACGGTGGATTTTTGTGAAATCACGATAAAACTGCTGTTTTAAACTTGCAAAAACATAGAAAAACGCTGTTTTGAACTGTTCAAACTGACAAATTCATGTTTCTTTCGTGTGAAACGGCGATTTATGAGAAATGACGATAAAATTGCTGTTTTAAACTTGCAAAAACATAGAAAAACGCTGTTTTTAACTATTCAAACTGATAAATTCAGGTTTCTTTCGTTCGAAACGGTGGATTTTTGTGAAATCACGATAAAACTGCTGTTTTAAACTTGCAAAAACATAAAAAAACGCTGTTTTGAACTGTTCAAACTGACAAATTCATGTTTCTTTCGTGTGAAACGGCGATTTATGAGAAATGACGATAAAATTGCTGTTTTAAACTTGCAAAAACATAGTAAAACGCTGTTTTGAACTATTCAAACTGACAAATTCATGTTTCTTTCGTGTGAAACGGCGATTTATGAGAAATGACGATAAAATTGCTGTTTTAAACTTGCAAAAACATAGAAAAACGCTGTTTTTAACTATTCAAACTGTTAAATTCAGGTTTCTTTCGATCGAAACGGTGGATTTTTATGAAATAACGATAAAACTGCTGTTTTAAACTTGCAAAAACATAGAAAAACGCTGTTTTGAACTATTCAAACTGACAAATTTATGTTTCTTTCGTGTGAAACGGCGATTTATGAGAAATGACGATAAAATTGCTGTTTTAAACTTGCAAAAACATAGAAAAACGCTGTTTTCAACTATTCAAACTGATAAATTCATGTTTCTTTCGTGTGAAACGGCGATTTATGAGAAATGACGATAAAATTGCTGTTTTAAACTTGCAAAAACATAGAAAAACGCTGTTTTGAACTGTTCAAACTGACAAATTCATGTTTCTTTCGTGTGAAACGGCGATTTATGAGAAATGACGATAGAATTGCAGTTTTAAACTTGCAAAAACATAGAAAAACGCTGTTTTTAACTATTCAAACTGATAAATTCAGGTTTCTTTCGTTCGAAACGGTGGATTTTTGTAAAATCACAATAAAACTGATGTTTTAAACTTGCAATAACATAGAAAAACGCTGTTTTTAACTATTCAAACTGACAAATTCATGTTTCTTTCGTGTGAAACGGCGATTTATGAGAAATGACGATAAAATTGCTGTTTTAAACTTGCAAAAACATAGTAAAACGCTGTTTTGAACTATTCAAACTGACAAATTCATGTTTCTTTCGTGTGAAACGGCGATTTATGAGAAATGACGATAAAATTGCTGTTTTAAACTTGCAAAAACATAGAAAAACGCTGTTTTTAACTATTCAAACTGTTAAATTCAGGTTTCTTTCGCTCGAAACTGTGGATTTTTATGAAATAACGATAAAACTGCTGTTTTAAACTTGCAAAAACATAGAAAAACGCTGTTTTGAACTATTCAAACTGACAAATTTATGTTTCTTTCGTGTGAAACGGCGATTTATGAGAAATGACGATAAAATTGCTGTTTTAAACTTGCAAAAACATAGTAAAACGCTGTTTTGAACTATTCAAACTGACAAATTCATGTTTCTTTCGTGTGAAACGGCGATTTATGAGAAATGACGATAAAATTGCTGTTTTAAACTTGCAAAAACATAGAAAAACGCTGTTTTGAACTATTCAAACTGACAAATTCATGTTTCTTTCGTGTGAAACGGCGATTTATGAGAAATGACGATAAAATTGCTGTTTTAAACTTGCAAAAACATAGAAAAACGCTGTTTTCAACTATTCAAACTGATAAATTCATGTTTCTTTCGTGTGAAACGGCGATTTATGAGAAATGACGATAAAATTGCTGTTTTAAACTTGCAAAAACATAGAAAAACGCTGTTTTGAACTATTTAAACTGACATATTCATGTTTCTTTCGTGTGAAACGGCGATTTATGAGAAATGACGATAAAATTGCTGTTTTAAACTTGCAAAAACATAGAAAAACGCTGTTTTTAACTATTCAAACTGATAAATTCAGGTTTCTTTCGTTCGAAACGGTGGATTTTTGTGAAATCACGATAAAACTGCTGTTTTAAACTTGCAAAAACATAGAAAAACGCTGTTTTGAACTATTCAAACTGACAAATTCATGTTTCTTTCGTGTGAAACGACGATTTATGAGAAATGACGATAAAATTGCTGTTTTAAACTTGCAAAAACATAGAAAAACGCCGTTTTGAACTATTCAAACTGACAAATTCATGTTTCTTTCGTGTGAAACGGCGATTTATGAGAAATGACGATAAAATTGCTGTTTTAAACTTGTAAAAACATAGTAAAACGCTGTTTTTAAATATTCAAACTGATAAATTCAAGTTTCTTTCGTTCGAAACGGTGGATTTTTGTGAAATCACGATAAAACAGCTGTTTTAAACTTGCAAAAACATAGAAAAACGCTGTTTTCAACTATTCAAACTAATAAATTCATGTTTCTTTCGTGTGAAACGGCGATTTATGAGAAATGACGATAAAATTGCTGATATAAACTTGCAAGAACATAGAAAAACCCTGTTTTTAACTATTCAAACTGATAAATTCAGGTTTTTTTCGTTCGAAACAGTGGATTTTTGTGAAATCACGATAAAACTGCTGTTTTAAACTTGCAAAAACATAGAAAAACGCTGTTTTGAACTATTCAAACTGACAAATTCATGTTTCTTTCGTGTGAAACGGCGATTTATGAAAAATGACGATAAAATTGCTGTTTTAAACTTGCAAAAACATAGTAAAACGCTGTTTTGAACTATTCAAACTGACAAATTCATGTTTCTTTCGTGTGAAACGGCGATTTATGAGAAATGACGATAAAATTGCTGTTTTAAACTTGCAAAAACATAGAAAAACGCTGTTTTGAACTATTCAAACTGACAAATTCATGTTTCTTTCGTGTGAAACAGCGATTTATGAGGAATGACGATAAAATTGCTGTTTTAAACTTGCAAAAACATAAAAAAAACGCTGTTTTTAACAATTCAAACTGATAAATTCAGGTTTCTTTCGTTTGAAACGGTGGATTTTTGTGAAATCACGATAAAACTGCTGTTTTAAACTTGCAAAAACATAGAAAAACGCTGTTTTCAACTATTCAAACTGACAAATTCATGTTTCTTTCGTGTGAAACGGCGATTTATGAGAAATGACGATAAAATTGTTGTTTTAAACTTGCAAAAACATAGTAAAACGCTGGTTTGAACTATTCAAACTGACAAATTCATGTTTCTTTCGTGTGAAACGGCGATTTATGAGAAATGATGATAAAACTGCTGTTTTAAACTTGCAAAAACATAGAAAAACGCTGTTTTTAACTATTCAAACTGATAAATTCAGGTTTCTTTCGTTCGAAACGGTGGATTTTTGTGAAATCACGATAAAACTGCTGTTTTAAACTTGCAAAAACATAGAAAAACGCTGTTTTGAACTGTTCAAACTGACAAATTCATGTTTCTTTCGTGTGAAACGGCGATTTATGAGAAATGACGATAAAATTGCTGTTTTAAACTTGCAAAAACATAGAAAAACGCTGTTTTTAACTATTCAAACTGATAAATTCAGGTTTCTTTCGTTCGAAACGGTGGATTTTTGTGAAATCACGATAGAACTGCTGTTTTAAACTTGCAAAAACATAGAAAAACGCTGTTTTGAACTGTTCAAACTGACAAATTCATGTTTCTTTCGTGTGAAACGGCGATTTATGAGAAATGACGATAAAATTGCTGTTTTAAACTTGCAAAAACTTAGTAAAACGCTGTTTTGAACTATTCAAACTGACAAATTCATGTTTCTTTCGTGTGAAACGGCGATTTATGAGAAATGACGATAAAATTGCTGTTTTAAACTTGCAAAAACATAGTAAAACGCTGGTTTGAACTATTCAAACTGACAAATTCATGTTTCTTTCGTGTGAAACGGCGATTTATGAGAAATGATGATAAAACTGCTGTTTTAAACTTGCAAAAACATAGAAAAACGCTGTTTTTAACTATTCAAACTGATAAATTCAGGTTTCTTTTGTTCGAAACGGTGGATTTTTGTGAAATCACGATAAAACTGCTGTTTTAAACTTGCAAAAACATAGAAAAACGCTGTTTTGAACTGTTCAAACTGACAAATTCATGTTTCTTTCGTGTGAAACGGCGATTTATGAGAAATGACGATAAAATTGCTGTTTTAAACTTGCAAAAACATAGAAAAACGCTGTTTTTAACTATTCAAACTGATAAATTCAGGTTTCTTTCGTTCGAAACGGTGGATTTTTGTGAAATCACGATAAAACTGCTGTTTTAAACTTGCAAAAACATAGAAAAACGCTGTTTTGAACTGTTCAAACTGACAAATTCATGTTTCTTTCGTGTGAAACGGCGATTTATGAGAAATGACGATAAAATTGCTGTTTTAAACTTGCAAAAACTTAGTAAAACGCTGTTTTGAACTATTCAAACTGACAAATTCATGTTTCTTTCGTGTGAAACGGCGATTTATGAGAAATGACGATAAAATTGCTGTTTTAAACTTGCAAAAACATAGAAAAACGCTGTTTTGAACTATTCAAACTGACAAATTCATGTTTCTTTCGTGTGAAACGGCGATTTATGAGAAATGACGATAAAATTGCTGTTTTAAACTTGCAAAAACATAGAAAAACGCTGTTTTCTACTATTCAAACTGATAAATTCATGTTTCTTTCGTGTGAAACGGCGATTTATGAGAAATGACGATAAAATTGCTGTTTTAAACTTGCAAAAACATAGAAAAACGCTGTTTTGAACTATTCAAACTGACAAATTCAGGTTTCTTTCGTTCGAAACGGTGGATTTTTGTGAAATCACGATAAAACTGCTGTTTTAAACTTGCAAAAACATAGAAAAACGCTGTTTTTAACTATTCAAACTGACAAATTCATGTTTCTTTCGTGTGAAACGGCGATTTATGAGAAATGACGATAAAATTGCTGTTTTAAACTTGCAAAAACATAGTAAAACGCTGTTTTGAACTATTCAAACTGACAAATTCATGTTTCTTTCGTGTGAAACGGCGATTTATGAGAAATGACGATAAAATTGCTGTTTTAAACTTGCAAAAACATAGAAAAACGCTGTTTTTAACTATTCAAACTGTTAAATTCAGGTTTCTTTTGATCGAAACGGTGGATTTTTATGAAATCACGATAAAACTGCTGTTTTAAACTTGCAAAAACATAGAAAAACGCTGTTTTGAACTATTCAAACTGACAAATTTATGTTTCTTTCGTGTGAAACGGCGATTTATGAGAAATGACGATAAAATTGCTGTTTTAAACTTGCAAAAACATAGTAAAACGCTGTTTTAAACTATTCAAACTGACAAATTCATGTTTCTTTCGTGTGAAACGGCGATTTATGAGAAATGACGATAAAATTGCTGTTTTAAACTTGCAAAAACATAGAAAAACGCTGATTTGAACTATTCAAACTGACAAATTCATGTTTCTTTCGTGTGAAACGGCGATTTATAAGAAATGACGTTAAAATTGCTGTTTAAAACTTGCAAAAACATAGAAAAACGCTGTTTTTAACTATTCAAACTGATAAATTCATGTTTCTTTCGTGTGAAACGGCGATTTATGAGAAATGACGATAAAATTGCTGTTTTAAACTTGCAAAAACATAGAAAAACGCTGTTTTGAACTATTCAAACTGACATATTCATGTTTCTTTCGTGTGAAACGGCGATTTATGAGAAATGACGATAAAATTGCTGTTTTAAACTTGCAAAAACATAGAAAAACGCTGTTTTATACTATTCAAACTGATAAATTCATGTTTCTTTCGTGTGAAACGGCGATTTATGAGAAATGACGATAAAATTGCTGTTTTAAACTTGCAAAAACATAGTAAAACGCTGTTTTGAACTATTCAAACTGACAAATTCATGTTTCTTTCGTGTGAAACGGCGATTTATGAGAAATGACGATAAAATTGCTGTTTTAAACTTGCAAAAACATAGAAAAACGCTGTTTTTAACTATTCAAAATGATAAATTCAGGTTTCTTTCGTTCGAAACGGTGAATTTTTGTGAAATCACGATAAAACTGCTGTTTTAAACTTGCAAAAACATAGAAAAACGCTGTTTTGAACTGTTCAAACTGACAAATTCATGTTTCTTTCGTGTGAAACGCCGATTTAAAAGAAATGACGATAAAATTGCTGTTTTAAACTTGCAAAAACATAGTAAAACGCTGTTTTGAACTATTCAAACTGACAAATTCATGTTTCTTTCGTGTGAAACGGCGATTTATGAGAAATGACGATAAAATTGCTGTTTTAAACTTGCAAAAACATAGTAAAACGCTGTTTTGAACTATTCAAACTGACAAATTCATGTTTCTTTCGTGTGAAACGGCGATTTATGAGAAATGACGATAAAATTGCTGTTTTAAACTTGCAAAAACATAGAAAAACGCTGTTTTTAACTATTCAAACTGATAAATTCAGGTTTCTTTCGTGCGAAACGGCGATTTATGAGAAATGACGATAAAATTG
This sequence comes from Poecilus cupreus, assembly GCA_963942605.1. Taxonomy (NCBI): domain Eukaryota; kingdom Metazoa; phylum Arthropoda; class Insecta; order Coleoptera; family Carabidae; genus Poecilus; species Poecilus cupreus. The sequence goes on along the minus strand of CAWWDY010002121.1, from coordinate 28,095 downwards.
CTGTTTTAAACTTGCAAAAACATAGAAAAACGCTGTTTTTAACTATTCAAACTGATAAATTCAGGTTTCTTTCGTTCGAAACGGTGGATTTTTGTGAAATCACAATAAAACTGCTGTTTTAAACTTGCAAAAACATAGAAAAACGCTGTTTTGAACTATTCAAACTGACAAAAATTTATGTTTCTTTCGTGTGAAACGGCGATTTATGAGAAATGACGAAAAAATTGCTGTTTTAAACTTGCAAAAACTTAGTAAAACGCTGTTTTGAACTATTCAAACTGACAAATTCATGTTTCTTTCGTGTGAAACGGCGATTTATGAGAAATGACGATAAAATTGCAGTTTTAAACTTGCAAAAACATAGAAAAACGCAGTTTTTAACTATTCAAACTGATAAATTCAGGTTTCTTTCGTTCGAAACGGTGGATTTTTGTGAAATCACGATAAAACTGTTGTTTTAAACTTGCAAAAACATAGTAAAACGCTGTTTTGAACTATTCAAACTGATAAATTCATGTTTCTTTCGTGTAAAACGGCGATTTATGAGAAATGACGATAAAATTGCTGTTTTAAACTTGCAAAAACATAGAAAAACGCTGTTTTGAACTATTCAAACTGACAAATTCATGTTTCTTTCGTGTGAAACGGCGATTTATGAGAAATGACGATAAAATTGCTGTTTTAAACTTGCAAAAACATAGAAAAACGCTGTTTTTAACTATTCAAACTGATAAATTCAGTTTGCTTTCGTTCGAAACGGTGGATTTTTGTGAAATCACGATAAAACTGCTGTTTTAAACTTGCAAAAACATAGAAAAACGCTGTTTTGAACTATTCAAACTAACAAATTCATGTTTCTTTCGTGTGAAACGGCGATTTATGAGAAATGACGATAAAATTGCTGTTTTAAACTTGCAAAAACATAGAAAAACGCTGTGTTGAACTATTCAAACTGACAAATTCATGTTTCTTTTGTGTTAAACGGCGATTTATGAGAAATGACGAAAATTGCTGTTTTAAACTTGCAAAAACATAGAAAAACGCTGTTTTTAACTATTCAAACTGATAAATTCAGGTTTCTTTCGTGCGAAACGGCCATTTATGAGAAATGACGATAAAATTTCTGTTTTAAACTTTCAAAAACATAGAAAAACGCTGTTTTTAACTATTCAAACTGATAAATTCAGGTTTCTTTCGATCGAAACGGTGGATTTTTGTGAAATCACAATAAAACTGCTGTTTTAAACTTGCAAAAACATAGTAAAACGCTGTTTTGAATTATTCAAACTGACAAATTCATGTTTCTTTCGTGTGAAACGGCGATTTATGAGAAATGACGATAAAATTGCTGTTTTAAACTTGCAAAAACATAGAAAAACGCTGTTTTGAACTATTCAAACTGACAAATTCATGTTTCTTTCGTGTGAAACGGCGATTTATGAGAAATGACGATAAAATTGCTGTTTTAAACTTGCAAAAACATAGAAAAACGCTGTTTTTAACTATTCAAACTGATAAATTCAGGTTTCTTTCGTTCGAAACGGTGGATTTTTGTGAAATCACGATAAAACTGCTGTTTTAAAACTTGCAAAAACATAGAAAAACGCTATTTTGAACTATTCAAACTAACAAATTCATGTTTCTTTCGTGTGAAACGGCGATTTATGAGAAATGACGATAAAATTGCTGTTTTAAACTTGCAAAAACATAGAAAAACGCTGTTTTGAACTATTCAAACTGACAAATTCATGTTTCTTTCGTGTGAAACGGCGATTTATGAGAAATCACGATAAAACTGCTGTTTTAAACTTGCAAAATCATAGAAAAACGCTGTTTTGAACTATTCAAACTGACAAATTCATGTTTTTTTCGTGTGAAACGACGATTTATGAGAAATGACGATAAAATTGCTGTTTTAAACTTGCAAAAACATAGAAAAACGCCGTTTTGAACTATTCAAACTGACAAATTCATGTTTCTTTCGTGTGAAACGGCGATTTATGAGAAATGACGATAAAATTGCTGTTTTAAACTTGTAAAAACATAGTAAAACGCTGTTTTTAAATATTCAAACTGATAAATTCAAGTTTCTTTCGTTCGAAACGGTGGATTTTTGTGAAATCACGATAAAACAGCTGTTTTAAACTTGCAAAAACATAGAAAAACGCTGTTTTCAACTATTCAAACTAATAAATTCATGTTTCTTTCGTGTGAAACGGCGATTTATGAGAAATGACGATAAAATTGCTGATTTAAACTTGCAAAAACATAGAAAAAACCCTGTTTTTAACTATTCAAACTGATAAATTCAGGTTTCTTTCGTTCGAAACAGTGGATTTTTGTGAAATCACGATAAATCTGCTGTTTTAAACTTGCAAAAACATAGAAAAACGCTGTTTTGAACTATTCAAACTGACAAATTCATGTTTCTTTCGTGTGAAACGGCGATTTATGAAAAATGACGATAAAATTGCTGTTTTAAACTTGCAAAAACATAGTAAAACGCTGTTTTGAACTATTCAAACTGACAAATTCATGTTTCTTTCGTGTGAAACGGCGATTTATGAGAAATGACGATAAAATTGCTGTTTTAAACTTGCAAAAACATAGAAAAACGCTGTTTTGAACTATTCAAACTGACAAATTCATGTTTCTTTCGTGTGAAACAGCGATTTATGAGGAATGACGATAAAATTGCTGTTTTAAACTTGCAAAAACATAAAAAAACGCTGTTTTTAAACAATTCAAACTGATAAATTCAGGTTTCTTTCGTTTGAAACGGTGGATTTTTGTGAAATCACGATAAAACTGCTGTTTTAAACTTGCAAAAACATAGAAAAACGCTGTTTTCAACTATTCAAACTGACAAATTCATGTTTCTTTCGTGTGAAACGGCGATTTATGAGAAATGACGATAAAATTGCTGTTTTAAACTTGCAAAAACATAGTAAAACGCTGGTTTGAACTATTCAAACTGACAAATTCATGTTTCTTTCGTGTGAAACGGCGATTTATGAGAAATGATGATAAAACTGCTGTTTTAAACTTGCAAAAACATAGAAAAACGCTGTTTTTAACTATTCAAACTAATAAATTCAGGTTTCTTTCGTTCGAAACGGTGGATTTTTGTGAAATCACGATAAAACTGCTGTTTTAAACTTGCAAAAACCTAGAAAAACGCTGTTTTGAACTGTTCAAACTGACAAATTCATGTTTCTTTCGTGTGAAACGGCGATTTATGAGAAATGACGATAAAATTGCTGTTTTAAACTTGCAAAAACATAGAAAAACGCTGTTTTTAACTATTCAAACTGATAAATTCAGGTTTCTTTCGTTCGAAACGGTGGATTTTTGTGAAATCACGATAAAACTGCTGTTTTAAACTTGCAAAAACATAGAAAAACGCTGTTTTGAACTGTTCAAACTGACAAATTCATGTTTCTTTCGTGTGAAACGGCGATTTATGAGAAATGACGATAAAATTGCTGTTTTAAACTTGCAAAAACTTAGTAAAACGCTGTTTTGAACTATTCAAACTGACATATTCATGTTTCTTTCGTGTGAAACGGCGATTTATGAGAAATGACGATAAAATTGCTGTTTTAAACTTACAAAAACATAGAAAAACGCTGTTTTTAACTATTCAAACTGATAAATTCAGGTTTCTTTCGTTCGAAACGGTGGATTTTTGTGAAATCACGATAAAACTGCTGTTTTAAACTTGCAAAAACATAGAAAAACGCTGTTTTGAACTATTCAAACTAACAAATTCATGTTTCTTTCGTGTGAAACGGCGATTTATGAGAAATGACGATAAAATTGCTGTTTTAAACTTGCAAAAACATAGAAAAACGCTGTGTTGAACTATTCAAACTGACAAATTCATGTTTCTTTTGTGTGAAACGGCGATTTATGAGAAATGACGAAAATTACTGTTTTAAACTTGCAAAAACATAGAAAAACGCTGTTTTTAACTATTCAAACTGATAAATTCAGGTTTCTTTCGTGCGAAACGGCCATTTATGAGAAATGACGATAAAATTTCTGTTTTAAACTTTCAAAAACATAGAAAAACGCTGTTTTTAACTATTCAAACTGATAAATTCAGGTTTCTTTCGTTCGAAACGGTGGATTTTTGTGAAATCACAATAAAACTGCTGTTTTAAACTTGCAAAAACATAGTAAAACGCTGTTTTGAACTATTCAAACTGACAAATTCATGTTTCTTTCGTGTGAAACGGCGATTTATGAGAAATGACGATAAAATTGCTGTTTTAAACTTGCAAAAACATAGAAAAACGCTGTTTTGAACTATTCAAACTGACAAATTCATGTTTCTTTCGTGTGAAACGGCGATTTATGAGAAATGACGATAAAATTGCTGTTTTAAACTTGCAAAAACATAGAAAAACGCTGTTTTTAACTATTCAAACTGATAAATTCAGGTTTCTTTCGTTCGAAACGGTGGATTTTTGTGAAATCACGATAAAACTGCTGTTTTAAACTTGCAAAAACATAGAAAAACGCTGTTTTGAACTATTCAAACTAACAAATTCATGTTTCTTCGTGTGAAACGGCGATTTATGAGAAATGACGATAAAATTGCTGTTTTAAACTTGCAAAAACATAGAAAAACGCTGTTTTGAACTATTAAAACTAACAAATTCATGTTTCTTTCGTGTTAAAGTTCGATTTATGAGAAATGACGAAAATTGCTGTTTTAAACTTGCAAAAACATAGAAAAACGCAGTTTTTAACTATTCAAACTGATAAATTCAGGTTTCTTTCGTGCGAAACGGCCATTTATGAGAAATGACGATAAAATTGCTGTTTTAAACTTTCAAAAACATAGAAAAACGCTGTTTTTAACTATTCAAACTGATAAATTCAGGTTTCTTTCGTTCGAAACGGTGGATTTTTGTGAAATCACAATAAAACTGCTGTTTTAAACTTGCAAAAACATAGTAAAACGCTTTTTTGAACTATTCAAACTGACAAATTCATGTTTCTTTCGTATGAAACGGCGATTTATGAGAAATGACGATAAAATTGCTGTTTTAAACTTGCAAAAACATAGAAAAACGCTGTTTTTAACTATTCAAACTGATAAATTCAGGTTTCTTTCGTTCGAAACGGTGGATTTTTGTGAAATCACGATAAAACTGCTGTTTTAAACTTGCAAAAACATAGAAAAACGCTGTTTTGAACTGTTCAAACTGACAAATTCATGTTTCTTTCGTGTGAAACGCCGATTTAAAAGAAATGACGATAAAATTGCTGTTTTAAACTTGCAAAAACATAGTAAAACGCTGTTTTGAACTATTCAAACTGACAAATTCATGTTTCTTTCGTGTGAAACGGCGATTTATGAGAAATGACGATAAAATTGCTGTTTTAAACTTGCAAAAACATAGTAAAACGCTGTTTTGAACTATTCAAACTGACAAATTCATGTTTCTTTCGTGTGAAACGGCGATTTATGAGAAATGACGATAAAATTGCTGTTTTAAACTTGCAAAAACATAGAAAAACGCTGTTTTTAACTATTCAAACTGATAAATTAAGGTTTCTTTCGTGCGAAACGGCGATTTATGAGAAATGACGATAAAATTGCTGTTTTAAACTTGCAAAAACATAGAAAAACGCTGTTTTTAACTATTCAAACTGATAAATTCAGGTTTCTTTCGTTCGAAACGGTGGATTTTTGTGAAATCACAATAAAACTGCTGTTTTAAACTTGCAAAAACATAGAAAAACGCTGTTTTGAACTATTCAAACTGACAAATTCATGTTTCTTTCGTGTGAAACGGCGATTTATGAGAAATGATGAAAAAATTGCTGTTTTAAACTTGCAAAAACTTAGTAAAACGCTGTTTTGAACTATTCAAACTGACAAATTCATGTTTCTTTCGTGTGAAACGGCGATTTATGAGAAATGACGATAAAATTGCAGTTTTAAACTTGCAAAAACATAGAAAAACGCTGTTTTTAACTATTCAAACTGATAAATTCAGGTTTCTTTCGTTCGAAACGGTGGATTTTTGTGAAATCACGATAAAACTGTTGTTTTAAACTTGCAAAAACATAGTAAAACGCTGTTTTGAACTATTCAAACTGATAAATTCATGTTTCTTTCGTGTAAAACGGCGATTTATGAGAAATGACGATAAAATTGCTGTTTTAAACTTGCAAAAACATAGAAAAACGCTGTGTTGAACTATTCAAACTGACAAATTCATGTTTCTTTTGTGTGAAACGGCGATTTATGAGAAATGACGAAAATTGCTGTTTTAAACTTGCAAAAACATAGAAAAACGCTGTTTTTAACTATTCAAACTGATAAATTCAGGTTTCTTTCGTGCGAAACGGCCATTTATGAGAAATGACGATAAAATTTCTGTTTTAAACTTTCAAAAACATAGAAAAACGCTGTTTTTAACTATTCAAACTGATAAATTCAGGTTTCTTTCGTTCGAAACGGTGGATTTTTGTGAAATCACAATAAAACTGCTGTTTTAAACTTGCAAAAACATAGTAAAACGCTGTTTTGAACTATTCAAACTGACAAATTCATGTTTCTTTCGTGTGAAACGGCGATTTGTGAGAAATGACGATAAAATTGCTGTTTTAAACTTGCAAAAACATAGAAAAACGCTGTTTTGAACTATTCAAACTGACAAATTCATGTTTCTTTCGTGTGAAACGGCGATTTATGAGAAATGACGATAAAATTGCTGTTTTAAACTTGCAAAAACATAGAAAAACGCTGTTTTTAACTATTCAAACTGATAAATTCAGGTTTCTTTCGTTCGAAACGGTGGATTTTTGTGAAATCACAATAAAACTGCTGTTTTAAACTTGCAAAAACATAGAAAAACGCTGTTTTGAACTATTCAAACTGACAAATTCATGTTTCTTTCGTGTGAAACGGCGATTTATGAGAAATGACGAAAAAATTGCTGTTTTAAACTTGCAAAAACTTAGTAAAACGCTGTTTTGAACTATTCAAACTGACAAATTCATGTTTCTTTCGTGTGAAACGGCGATTTATGAGAAATGACGATAAAATTGCAGTTTTAAACTTGCAAAAACATAGAAAAACGCTGTTTTTAACTATTCAAACTGATAAATTCAGGTTTCTTTCGTTCGAAACGGTGGATTTTTGTGAAATCACGATAAAACTGTTGTTTTAAACTTGCAAAAACATAGTAAAACGCTGTTTTGAACTATTCAAACTGATAAATTCATGTTTCTTTCGTGTAAAACGGCGATTTATGAGAAATGACGATAAAATTGCTGTTTTAAACTTGCAAAAACATAGAAAAACGCTGTTTTTAACTATTCAAACTGATAAATTCAGGTTGCTTTCGTTCGAAACGGTGGATTTTTGTAAAATCACGATAAAACTGCTGTTTTAAACTTGCAAAAACATAGAAAAACGCTGTTTTGAACTATTCAAACTAACAAATTCATGTTTCTTTCGTGTGAAACGGCGATTTATGAGAAATGACGATAAAATTGCTGTTTTAAACTTGCAAAAACATAGAAAAACGCTGTGTTGAACTATTCAAACTGACAAATTCATGTTTCTTTTGTGTGAAACGGCGATTTATGAGAAATGACGAAAATTGCTGTTTTAAACTTGCAAAAACATAGAAAAACGCAGTTTTTAACTATTCAAACTGATAAATTCAGGTTTCTTTCGTATGAAACGGCGATTTATGAGAAATGACGATAAAATTGCTGTTTTAAACTTGCAAAAACATAGAAAAACACTGTTTTTAACTATTCAAACTGATAAATTCAGGTTTCTTTTGTTCGAAACGGTGGATTTTTGTGAAATCACGATAAAACTGCTGTTTTAAACTTGCAAAAACATAGAAAAACGCTGTTTTTAACTATTCAAACTGATAAATTCAGGTTTCTTTCGTTCGAAACGGTGGATTTTTGTGAAATCACAATAAAACTGCTGTTTTAAACTTGCAAAAACATAGAAAAACGCTGTTTTGAACTATTCAAACTGACAAATTCATGTTTCTTTCGTGTGAAACGGCGATTTATGAGAAATGACGAAAAAATTGCTGTTTTAAACTTGCAAAAACTTAGTAAAACGCTGTTTTGAACTATTCAAACTGACAAATTCATGTTTCTTTCGTGTGAAACGGCGATTTATGAGAAATGACGATAAAATTGCAGTTTTAAACTTGCAAAAACATAGAAAAACGCTGTTTTTAACTATTCAAACTGATAAATTCAGGTTTCTTTCGTTCGAAACGGTGGATTTTTGTGAAATCACGATAAAACTGTTCTTTTAAACTTGCAAAAACATAGTAAAACGCTGTTTTGAACTATTCAAACTGATGAATTCATGTTTCTTTCGTGTAAAACGGCGATTTATGAGAAATGACGATAAAATTGCTGTTTTAAACTTGCAAAAACATAGAAAAACGCTGTTTTTAACTATTCAAACTGATAAATTCAGGTTGCTTTCGTTCGAAACGGTGGATTTTTGTAAAATCACGATAAAACTGCTGTTTTAAACTTGCAAAAACATAGAAAAACGCTGTTTTGAACTATTCAAACTAACAAATTCATGTTTCTTTCGTGTGAAACGGCGATTTATGAGAAATGACGATAAAATTGCTGTTTTAAACTTGCAAAAACATAGAAAAACGCTGTGTTGAACTATTCAAACTGACAAATTCATGTTTCTTTTGTGTGAAACGGCGATTTATGAGAAATGACGAAAATTGCTGTTTTAAACTTGCAAAAACATAGAAAAACGCTGTTTTTAACTATTCAAACTGATAAATTCAGGTTTCTTTCGTGCGAAACGGCCATTTATGAGAAATGACGATAAAATTTCTGTTTTAAACTTTCAAAAACATAGAAAAACGCTGTTTTTAACTATTCAAACTGATAAATTCAGGTTTCTTTCGTTCGAAACGGTGGATTTTTGTGAAATCACAATAAAACTGCTGTTTTAAACTTGCAAAAACATATTAAAACGCTGTTTTGAACTATTCAAACTGACAAATTCATGTTTCTTTCGTGTGAAACGGCGATTTATGAGAAATGACGATAAAATTGCTGTTTTAAACTTGCAAAAACATAGAAAAACGCTGTTTTGAACTATTCAAACTGACAAATTCATGTTTCTTTCGTGTGAAACGGCGATTTATGAGAAATGACGATAAAATTGCTGTTTTAAACTTGCAAAAACATAGAAAAACGCTGTTTTTAACTATTCAAACTGATAAATTCAGGTTTCTTTCGTTCGAAACGGTGGATTTTTGTGAAATCACGATAAAACTGCTGTTTTAAACTTGCAAAAACATAGAAAAACGCTGTTTTGAACTATTCAAACTAACAAATTCATGTTTCTTCGTGTGAAACGGCGATTTATGAGAAATGACGATAAAATTGCTGTTTTAAACTTGCAAAAACATAGAAAAACGCTGTTTTGAACTATTCAAACTAACAAATTCATGTTTCTTTCGTGTGAAAGTTCGATTTATGAGAAATGACGAAAATTGCTGTTTTAAACTTGCAAAAACATAGAAAAACGCAGTTTTTAACTATTCAAACTGATAAATTCAGGTTTCTTTCGTATGAAACGGCGATTTATGAGAAATGACGATAAAATTGCTGTTTTAAACTTGCAAAAACATAGAAAAACGCTGTTTTTAACTATTCAAACTGATAAATTCAGGTTTCTTTTGTTCGAAACGGTGGATTTTTGTGAAATCACGATAAAACTGCTGTTTTAAACTTGCAAAAACATAGAAAAACGCTGTTTTGAACTATTCAAACTGACAAATTCATGTTTCTTTCGTGTGAAACGGCGATTAATGAGAAATGACGATAAAATAGCTGTTTTAAACTTGCAAAAACATAGAAAAACGCTGTTTTCAACTATTCAAACTGATAAATTCATGTTTCTTTCGTGTGAAACGGCGATTTATGAGAAATGACGATAAAATTGCTGTTTTAAACTTGCTAAAACATAGAAAAACGCTGTTTTGAACTATTTAAATTGACAAATTCATGTTTCTTTCGTGTGAAACGGCGATTTATGAGAAATGACGATAAAATTGCTGTTTTAAACTTGCAAAAACATAAAAAAACGCTGTTTTTAACTATTCAAACTGATAAATTCAGGTTTCTTTCGTTCGAAACGGTAGATTTTTGTGAAATCACGATAAAACTACTGTTTTAAACTTGCAAAAACATAGAAAAACGCTGTTTCCAACTATTCAAACTGATAAATTCATGTTTCTTTCGTGTGAAACGGCGATTTATGAGAAATGACTTTAAAATTGCTGTTTTAAACTTGCAAAAACATAGGAAAACGCTGTTTTTAACTATTCAAACTGATAAATTCAGGTTTCTTTCGTTCGAAACGGTGGATTTTTGTGAAATCACGATAAAACTGCTGTTTTAAACTTGCAAAAACCTAGAAAAACGCTGTTTTGAACTATTCAAACTGACAAATTCATGATTCTTTTGTGTGAAACGGCGATTTATGAGAAATGACGATAAAATTGCTGTTTTAAACTGGCAAAAACATAGAAAAACGCTGTTTTCAACTATTCAAACTGATAAATTCTTGTTTCTTTCGTGTGAAACGGCGATTTATGAGAAATGACGATAAAATTGCTGTTTTAAACTTGCAAAAACATAGTAAAACGCTGATTTGAACTATTCAAACTGACAAATTCATGTTTCTTTCGTGTGAAACGGCGATTTATGAGAAATGACGATAAAATTGCTGTTTTAAACTTGCAAAAACATAGAAAAACGCTGTTTTGAACTATTCAAACTGACAAATTCATGTTTCTTTCGTGTGGAACGGCGATTTATGAGAAATGACGATAAAATTGCTGTTTCAAACTTGCAAAAACATAGAAAAACGCTGTTTTTAACTATTCAAACTGATAAATTCAGGTTTCTTTCGTTCGAAACGGTGGATTTTTGTGAAATCACGAAAAAACTGCTGTTTTAAACTTGCAAAAACATAGAAAAACGCTGTTTTGAACTATTCAAACTGACAAATTCATGTTTCTTTCGTGTGAAACGGCGATTTATGAGAAATGACGATAAAATTGCAGTTTTAAACTTGCAAAAACATAGTAAAACGCTGTTTTGAACTATTCAAACTGATAAATTCAGGTTGCTTTCGTTCGAAACGGTGGATTTTTGTAAAATCACGATAAAACTGCTGTTTTAAACTTGCAAAAACATAGAAAAACGCTGTTTTTAACTATTCAAACTGATAAATTCAGGTTTCTTTCGTTCGAAACGGTGGATTTTTGTGAAATCACGATAAAACTGTTGTTTTAAACTTGCAAAAACATAGTAAAACGCTGTTTTGAACTATTCAAACTGATAAATTCATGTTTCTTTCGTGTAAAACGGCGATTTATGAGAAATGACGATAAAATTGCTGTTTTAAACTTGCAAAAACATAGAAAAACGCTGTTTTTAACTATTCAAACTGATAAATTCAGGTTGCTTTCGTTCGAAACGGTGGATTTTTGTAAAATCACGATAAAACTGCTGTTTTAAACTTGCAAAAACATAGAAAAACGCTGTTTTGAACTATTCAAACTAACAAATTCATGTTTCTTTCGTGTGAAACGGCGATTTATGAGAAATGACGATAAAATTGCTGTTTTAAACTTGCAAAAACATAGAAAAACGCTGTGTTGAACTATTCAAACTGACAAATTCATGTTTCTTTTGTGTGAAACGGCGATTTATGAGAAATGACGAAAATTGCTGTTTTAAACTTGCAAAAACATAGAAAAACGCAGTTTTTAACTATTCAAACTGATAAATTCAGGTTTCTTTCGTATGAAACGGCGATTTATGAGAAATGACGATAAAATTGCTGTTTTAAACTTGCAAAAACATAGAAAAACACTGTTTTTAACTATTCAAACTGATAAATTCAGGTTTCTTTTGTTCGAAACGGTGGATTTTTGTGAAATCACGATAAAACTGCTGTTTTAAACTTGCAAAAACATAGAAAAACGCTGTTTTTAACTATTCAAACTGATAAATTCAGGTTTCTTTCGTTCGAAACGGTGGATTTTTGTGAAATCACAATAAAACTGCTGTTTTAAACTTGCAAAAACATAGAAAAACGCTGTTTTGAACTATTCAAACTGACAAATTCATGTTTCTTTCGTGTGAAACGGCGATTTATGAGAAATGACGAAAAAATTGCTGTTTTAAACTTGCAAAAACTTAGTAAAACGCTGTTTTGAACTATTCAAACTGACAAATTCATGTTTCTTTCGTGTGAAACGGCGATTTATGAGAAATGACGATAAAATTGCAGTTTTAAACTTGCAAAAACATAGAAAAACGCTGTTTTTAACTATTCAAACTGATAAATTCAGGTTTCTTTCGTTCGAAACGGTGGATTTTTGTGAAATCACGATAAAACTGTTCTTTTAAACTTGCAAAAACATAGTAAAACGCTGTTTTGAACTATTCAAACTGATGAATTCATGTTTCTTTCGTGTAAAACGGCGATTTATGAGAAATGACGATAAAATTGCTGTTTTAAACTTGCAAAAACATAGAAAAACGCTGTTTTTAACTATTCAAACTGATAAATTCAGGTTGCTTTCGTTCGAAACGGTGGATTTTTGTAAAATCACGATAAAACTGCTGTTTTAAACTTGCAAAAACATAGAAAAACGCTGTTTTGAACTATTCAAACTAACAAATTCATGTTTCTTTCGTGTGAAACGGCGATTTATGAGAAATGACGATAAAATTGCTGTTTTAAACTTGCAAAAACATAGAAAAACGCTGTGTTGAACTATTCAAACTGACAAATTCATGTTTCTTTTGTGTGAAACGGCGATTTATGAGAAATGACGAAAATTGCTGTTTTAAACTTGCAAAAACATAGAAAAACGCTGTTTTTAACTATTCAAACTGATAAATTCAGGTTTCTTTCGTGCGAAACGGCCATTTATGAGAAATGACGATAAAATTTCTGTTTTAAACTTTCAAAAACATAGAAAAACGCTGTTTTTAACTATTCAAACTGATAAATTCAGGTTTCTTTCGTTCGAAACGGTGGATTTTTGTGAAATCACAATAAAACTGCTGTTTTAAACTTGCAAAAACATATTAAAACGCTGTTTTGAACTATTCAAACTGACAAATTCATGTTTCTTTCGTGTGAAACGGCGATTTATGAGAAATGACGATAAAATTGCTGTTTTAAACTTGCAAAAACATAGAAAAACGCTGTTTTGAACTATTCAAACTGACAAATTCATGTTTCTTTCGTGTGAAACGGCGATTTATGAGAAATGACGATAAAATTGCTGTTTTAAACTTGCAAAAACATAGAAAAACGCTGTTTTTAACTATTCAAACTGATAAATTCAGGTTTCTTTCGTTCGAAACGGTGGATTTTTGTGAAATCACGATAAAACTGCTGTTTTAAACTTGCAAAAACATAGAAAAACGCTGTTTTGAACTATTCAAACTAACAAATTCATGTTTCTTCGTGTGAAACGGCGATTTATGAGAAATGACGATAAAATTGCTGTTTTAAACTTGCAAAAACATAGAAAAACGCTGTTTTGAACTATTCAAACTAACAAATTCATGTTTCTTTCGTGTGAAAGTTCGATTTATGAGAAATGACGAAAATTGCTGTTTTAAACTTGCAAAAACATAGAAAAACGCAGTTTTTAACTATTCAAACTGATAAATTCAGGTTTCTTTCGTATGAAACGGCGATTTATGAGAAATGACGATAAAATTGCTGTTTTAAACTTGCAAAAACATAGAAAAACGCTGTTTTTAACTATTCAAACTGATAAATTCAGGTTTCTTTTGTTCGAAACGGTGGATTTTTGTGAAATCACGATAAAACTGCTGTTTTAAACTTGCAAAAACATAGAAAAACGCTGTTTTGAACTATTCAAACTGACAAATTCATGTTTCTTTCGTGTGAAACGGCGATTAATGAGAAATGACGATAAAATAGCTGTTTTAAACTTGCAAAAACATAGAAAAACGCTGTTTTCAACTATTCAAACTGATAAATTCATGTTTCTTTCGTGTGAAACGGCGATTTATGAGAAATGACGATAAAATTGCTGTTTTAAACTTGCTAAAACATAGAAAAACGCTGTTTTGAACTATTTAAATTGACAAATTCATGTTTCTTTCGTGTGAAACGGCGATTTATGAGAAATGACGATAAAATTGCTGTTTTAAACTTGCAAAAACATAAAAAAACGCTGTTTTTAACTATTCAAACTGATAAATTCAGGTTTCTTTCGTTCGAAACGGTAGATTTTTGTGAAATCACGATAAAACTACTGTTTTAAACTTGCAAAAACATAGAAAAACGCTGTTTCCAACTATTCAAACTGATAAATTCATGTTTCTTTCGTGTGAAACGGCGATTTATGAGAAATGACTTTAAAATTGCTGTTTTAAACTTGCAAAAACATAGGAAAACGCTGTTTTTAACTATTCAAACTGATAAATTCAGGTTTCTTTCGTTCGAAACGGTGGATTTTTGTGAAATCACGATAAAACTGCTGTTTTAAACTTGCAAAAACCTAGAAAAACGCTGTTTTGAACTATTCAAACTGACAAATTCATGATTCTTTTGTGTGAAACGGCGATTTATGAGAAATGACGATAAAATTGCTGTTTTAAACTGGCAAAAACATAGAAAAACGCTGTTTTCAACTATTCAAACTGATAAATTCTTGTTTCTTTCGTGTGAAACGGCGATTTATGAGAAATGACGATAAAATTGCTGTTTTAAACTTGCAAAAACATAGTAAAACGCTGATTTGAACTATTCAAACTGACAAATTCATGTTTCTTTCGTGTGAAACGGCGATTTATGAGAAATGACGATAAAATTGCTGTTTTAAACTTGCAAAAACATAGAAAAACGCTGTTTTGAACTATTCAAACTGACAAATTCATGTTTCTTTCGTGTGGAACGGCGATTTATGAGAAATGACGATAAAATTGCTGTTTCAAACTTGCAAAAACATAGAAAAACGCTGTTTTTAACTATTCAAACTGATAAATTCAGGTTTCTTTCGTTCGAAACGGTGGATTTTTGTGAAATCACGATAAAACTGCTGTTTTAAACTTGCAAAAACATAGAAAAACGCTGTTTTGAACTATTCAAACTGACAAATTCATGTTTCTTTCGTGTGAAACGGCGATTTATGAGAAATGACGATAAAATTGCAGTTTTAAACTTGCAAAAACATAGTAAAACGCTGTTTTGAACTATTCAAACAGACAAATTCATGTTTCTTTCGTGTGAAACGGAGATTTATGAGAAATGACGATAAAATTGCTGTTTTAAACTTGCAAAAACAAAAAAAAACGCTGTTTTTAACTATTCAAACTGATAAATTCAGGTTTCTTTCGTGTGAAACGGCGATTTATGAGAAATGACGATAAAATTGCAGTTTTAAACTTGCAAAAACATAGTAAAACGCTGTTTGGAACTATTCAAACTGACAAATTCATGTTTCTTTCGTGTGAAACAGAGATTTATAAGAAATGACGATAAAATTGCTGTTTTAAACTTGCAAAAACATAGAAAAACGCTGTTTTTAACTATTCAAACTGATAAATTCAGGTTTCTTTCGTTCGAAACGGTGGATTTTTGTGAAATCACGATAAAACTGCTGTTTTAAACTTGCAAAAACATAGAAAACGCTGTTTTGAACTGTTCAAACTGACAAATTCATGTTTCTTTCGTGTGAAACGCCGATTTAAAAGAAATGACGATAAAATTGCTGTTTTAAACTTGCAAAAACATAGTAAAACGCTGTTTTGAACTATTCAAACTGACAAATTCATGTTTCTTTCGTGTGAAACGGCGATTTATGAGAAATGACGATAAAATTGCTGTTTTAAACTTGCAAAAACATAGTAAAACGCTGTTTTGAACTATTCAAACTGACAAATTCATGTTTCTTTCGTGTGAAACGGCGATTTATGAGAAATGACGATAAAATTGCTGTTTTAAACTTGCAAAAACATAGAAAAACGCTGTTTTTAACTATTCAAACTGATAAATTCAGGTTTCTTTCGTGCGAAACGGCGATTTATGAGAAATGACGATAAAATTGCTGTTTTAAACTTGCAAAAACATAGAAAAACGCTGTTTTTAACTATTCAAACTGATAAATTCAGGTTTCTTTCGTTCGAAACGGTAGATTTTTGTGAAATCACAATAAAACTGCTGTTTTAAACTTGCAAAAACATAGAAAAACGCTGTTTTGAACTATTCAAACTGACAAATTCATGTTTCTTTCGTGTGAAACGGCGATTTATGAGAAATGACGAAAAAATTGCTGTTTTAAACTTGCAAAAACTTAGTAAAACGCTGTTTTGAACTATTCAAACTGACAAATTCATGTTTCTTTCGTGTGAAACGGCGATTTATGAGAAATGACGATAAAATTGCAGTTTTAAACTTGCAAAAACATAGAAAAACGCTGTTTTTAACTATTCAAACTGATAAATTCAGGTTTCTTTCGTTCGAAACGGTGGATTTTTGTGAAATCACGATAAAACTGTTGTTTTAAACTTGCAAAAACATAGTAAAACGCTGTTTTGAACTATTCAAACTGATAAATTCATGTTTCTTTCGTGTAAAACGGCGATTTATGAGAAATAACGATAAAATTGCTGTTTTAAACTTGCAAAAACATAGAAAAACGCTGTGTTGAACTATTCAAACTGACAAATTCATGTTTCTTTTGTGTGAAACGGCGATTTATGAGAAATGACGAAAATTGCTGTTTTAAACTTGCAAAAACATAGAAAAACGCTGTTTTTAACTATTCAAACTGATAAATTCAGGTTTCTTTCGTGCGAAACGGCCATTTATGAGAAATGACGATAAAATTTCTGTTTTAAACTTTCAAAAACATAGAAAAACGCTGTTTTTAACTATTCAAACTGATAAATTCAGGTTTCTTTCGTTCGAAACGGCGGATTTTTGTGAAATCACAATAAAACTGCTGTTTTAAACTTGCAAAAACATAGTAAAACGCTGTTTTGAACTATTCAAACTGACAAATTCATGTTTCTTTCGTGTGAAACGGCGATTTATGAGAAATGACGATAAAATTGCTGTTTTAAACTTGCAAAAACATAGAAAAACGCTGTTTTGAACTATTCAAACTGACAAATTCATGTTTCTTTCGTGTGAAACGGCGATTTATGAGAAATGACGATAAAATTGCTGTTTTAAACTTGCAAAAACATAGAAAAACGTTGTTTTTAACTATTCAAACTGATAAATTCAGGTTTCTTTCGTTCGAAACGGTGGATTTTTGTGAAATCACGATAAAACTGCTGTTTTAAACTTGCAAAAACATAGAAAAACGCTGTTTTGAACTATTCAAACTAACAAATTCATGTTTCTTCGTGTGAAACGGCGATTTATGAGAAATGACGATAAAATTGCTGTTTTAAACTTGCAAAAACATAGAAAAACGCTGTTTTGAACTATTCAAACTAACAAATTCATGTTTCTTTCGTGTGAAAGTTCGATTTATGAGAAATGACGAAAATTGCTGTTTTAAACTTGCAAAAACATAGAAAAACGCAGTTTTTAACTATTCAAACTGATAAATTCAGGTTTCTTTCGTATGAAACGGCGATTTATGAGAAATGACGATAAAATTGCTGTTTTAAACTTGCAAAAACATAGAAAAACGCTGTTTTTAACTATTCAAACTGATAAATTCAGGTTTCTTTTGTTCGAAACGGTGGATTTTTGTGAAATCACGATAAAACTGCTGTTTTAAACTTGCAAAAACATAGAAAAACGCTGTTTTGAACTATTCAAACTGACAAATTCATGTTTCTTTCGTGTGAAACGGCGATTAATGAGAAATGACGATAAAATAGCTGTTTTAAACTTGCAAAAACATAGAAAAACGCTGTTTTCAACTATTCAAACTGATAAATTCATGTTTCTTTCGTGTGAAACGGCGATTTATGAGAAATGACGATAAAATTGCTGTTTTAAACTTGCAAAAACATAGAAAAACGCTGTTTTGAACTATTTAAACTGACAAATTCATGTTTCTTTCGTGTGAAACGGCGATTTATGAGAAATGACGATAAAATTGCTGTTTTAAACTTGCAAAAACATAGTAAAACGCTGTTTTGAACTATTCAAACTGACAAATTCATGTTTCTTTCGTGTGAAACGGCGATTTATGAGAAATGACGATAAAATTGCTGTTTTAAACTTGCAAAAACATAGAAAAACGCAGTATTGAACTATTCAAACTGACAAATTCATGTTTCTTTCGTGTGAAACGGCGATTTATGAGAAATGACGATAAAATTGCTGTTTTAAACTTGCAAAAACATAGAAAAACGCTGTTTTCAAATATTCAAACTGATAAATTCATGTTTCTTTCGTGTGAAAAGGCGATTTATGAGAAATGACGATAAAATTGCTGTTTTAAACTTGCAAAAACATAGTAAAACGCTGTTTTGAACTGTTCAAACTGACAAATTCATGTTTCTTTCGTGTGAAACGGCGATTTATGAGAAATGACGATAAAATTGCTGTTTTAAACTTGCAAAAACATAGAAAAACGCTGTTTTTAACTATTCAAACTGATAAATTCAGGTTTCTTTCGTTCGAAACGGTGGATTTTTGTGAAATCACGATAAAACTGCTGTTTTAAACTTGCAAAAACATAGAAAAACGCTGTTTTGAACTATTCAAACTGACAAATTCATGTTTCTTTCGTGTGAAACGGTGGATTTTTGTGAAATCACAATAAAACTGCTGTTTTAAACTTGCAAAAACATAGAAAAACGCTGTTTTGAACTATTCAAACTGACAAGTTCATGTTTCTTTCGTGTGAAACGGCGATTTATGAGAAATGACGATAAAATTGCTGTTTTAAACTTGCAAAAACATAGTAAAACGCTGTTTTGAACTATTCAAACTGACAAATTCATGTTTCTTTCGTGTGAAACGGCGATTTATGAGAAATGACGATAAAATTGCTGTTTTAAACTTGCAAAAACATAGAAAAACGCTGTTTTCAACTAATCAAACTGATAAATTCAGGTTTCTTTCGTTCGAAACGGTGGATTTTTGTGAAATCACAATAAAACTGCTGTTTTAAACTTGCAAAAACATAGAAAAACGCTGTTTTGAACTATTCAAACTGACAAGTTCATGTTTCTTTCGTGTGAAACGGCGATTTATGAGAAATGACGATAAAATTGCTGTTTTAAACTTGCAAAAACATAGTAAAACGCTGTTTTGAACTATTCAAACTGACAAATTCATGTTTCTTTCGTGTGAAACGGCGATTTATGAGAAATGACGATAAAATTGCTGTTTTAAACTTGCAAAAACATAGAAAAACGCTGTTTTCAACTATTCAAACTGATAAATTCATGTTTCTTTCGTGTGAAACGGCGATTTATGAGAAATGACGATAAAATTGCTGTTTTAAACTTGCAAAAACATAGAAAAACGCTGTTTTCAACTATTCAAACTGATAAATTCATGTTTCTTTCGTGTGAAACGGCGATTTATGAGAAATGACGATAAAATTGCTGTTTTAAACTTGCAAAAACATAGTAAAACGCTGTTTTGAACTATTCAAACTGACAAATTCATGTTTCTTTCTTGTGAAACGGCGATTTATGAGAAATGACGATAAAATTGCTGTTTTAAACTTGCAAAAACATAGAAAAACGCTGTTTTTAACTATTCAAACTGATAAATTCAGGTTTCTTTCGTTCGAAACGGTGGATTTTTGTGAAATCACGATAAAACTGCTGTTTTAAACTTGCAAAAACATAGAAAAACGCTGTTTTGAACTATTCAAACTGACAAATTCATGTTTCTTTCGTGTGAAACGGTGGATTTTTGTGAAATCACAATAAAACTGCTGTTTTAAACTTGCAAAAACATAGAAAAACGCTGTTTTGAACTATTCAAACTAACAAATTCATGTTTCTTTCGTGTGAAACGGCGATTTATGAGAAATGACGATAAAATTTTCTCATGGAATCTATACTACTAACTTCATCGATTCCTCTGACCTTTATCTCGTACGTTAGCTCGTCTTTTGATAGGCGATTTATTTCTATTTTAGGGTCCATAACTAACTGATACACTGACACAATTAATAAAGAAAACGCTAATAATGAGAAGGAGTTGAGAAACAACAACAACAAAAATAAGGTGAGTAATAATAATACCCCAGATAACCTACTTAACTATCTCCCAAAATTCTAAACTCTAAATATCTTTCAGAAGTACTAAATGATAACGAAACCAAAACTAAGATTGCAACACGACTGTGCTAGGTCGGTGCCAGGTCGGCGCCCCACGTACAGGGTGCCAATTTAACTTGCTACGCCCCTTAAGGGTTATCCCGCGCAAGCAGCGGTTGAACCACGGCCAGCTAACAGTGGAGACGGGTCGTGGGTCTCCAATCTGAAAATAGGGGTGGGCGCCAGTCGACCTTGGGCCTTCGGTTCAACCTAAATCAGGTTGGTCAACTAACCTTCGGGAAAAGGGGGGTATTCAACAATCAAACCCGATAATTAACAGTAACAAATTATATTGAATAATAAATATGTACAGAAATGAAGTAACTTTTTAAACTTGGCCCGCAGACTGAAGCGAAACAGATCAGCTCGCAATGGAACAATGAATATAATCGGAGGATCACGTAGGAGGTGGTCCGCGACAAGCGAAGAGGACAACGCGGGTCCAATACGTAGCGCACATCAGATCACGGTTCGCCGATGGTACCAACGTCGTTCGTGACGCGCGAAATGGAATGACCCAAACTGGGCTTCGTCCTACCCGCCTACCCGTCGTACGCACGAGCTACGGTTCTCCGAGTGCAACGAGCACTCCAAATTAACAAAATAAACAAGTGATCCGATTCTTATCAGACAGTTAGGGAACAAGTCGACAATAACAACAATTTAGATACAAATAAGGCCACTGAAGTGAATGAAAAACAATGAACAAAGAAATCTTAGCTGCACGCTGGCTGGAGGGTAGCGTCTTCCCGCTGACGGAGTGGTGGCTCTGGCTCTGCCAAACGTAGGCTCGTACAAGATCGGCTGCCGAGTGTCTCCGAGGTTCGAAAGGTAGCGGACGCAGCGTTGTAGCGGGGGAGCCCAAATTCCAAGATGGCCGCAACTGAGCTCGCCAAAATGAGCTGATGAGGTGCGGCGAAATCCCGCTCAGTTCAAGCGCACACCAAATCTACCCGAATGGTAGAGCGCGAAATAAACGATAACAACAAGTAAAAGCCTAGAAGAATACGAACGGTTAGGATATTTTGCGAAGTCGGTACGCCACTAATTAAGTTAAGCCAAATTAATAAAACTAGAGCAATTTCAACAAAACTAATAAATGTAATATCTTAATACAGCTGACAAATAAAATTTCTACTTTATTTACATGTGATTATTTCTATAATTACGTATTTAAATTTACCTTAGTTGTAGGGCGGCTTAAAAATAATAGAAAACTGTGGTAACTTGAAATCCGGCACAGCCGATGAATATATAAACTTATAATTCAATTGAGCACGCACCAATAAAAAAAATCCCACAATGGATATAGTATCAAACCAACGCAAAAAAATGCAACAAAACTAGTGCGTGTGCTCTCACCAACAGTCAATTCAAAAATTAACGTATTTTTTTTGCAAAAAAAGTGAAAACTTGTAAAGTCGCGAAATCGCTAATTAATCCGACGACTTAAGTCAATGGCTTAACCTTCGCAAAATCCCTTCGCCGTCCTATTCCGA
Organism: Poecilus cupreus; assembly: GCA_963942605.1. Lineage (NCBI taxonomy): Eukaryota > Metazoa > Arthropoda > Insecta > Coleoptera > Carabidae > Poecilus > Poecilus cupreus. Next base: position 6,241 of record CAWWDY010002121.1, on the reverse strand, counting down.
GGACCACCTGAATATTTACATAGCCGTAGGAGAAGTTGCCTACAGAGCGGCAATAGAGGAGACGAATAGGACGTAACAATTCAAACTGACAAGTTCATGTTTCTTTCGTGTGAAACGGCGATTTATGAGAAATGACGATAAAATTGCTGTTTTAAACTTGCAAAAACATAGTAAAACGCTGTTTTGAACTAATCAAACTAACAAATTCATGTTTCTTTCGTGTGAAACGGCGATTTATGAGAAATGACGATAAAATTGCTGTTTTAAACTTGCAAAAACATAGAAAAACGCTGTTTTCAACTATTCAAACTGATAAATTCATGTTTCTTTGGTGTGAAACGGCGATTTATGAGAAATGACGATAAAATTGCTGTTTTAAACTTGCAAAAACATAGTAAAACGCTGTTTTGAACTATTCAAACTGACAAATTCATGTTTCTTTCGTGTGAAACGGCGATTTATGAGAATTGACGATAAAATTGCTGTTTTAAACTTGCAAAAACATAGAAAAACGCTGTTTTCAACTATTCAAACTGATAAATTCATGTTTCTTTCGTGTGAAACGGCGATTTATGAGAAATGACGATAAAATTGCTGTTTTAAACTTGCAAAAACATAGAAAAACGCTGTTTTCAACTATTCAAACTGATAAATTCATGTTTCTTTCGTGTGAAACGGCGATTTATGAGAAATGACGATAAAATTGCTGTTTTAAACTTGCAAAAACATAGAAAAACGCTGTTTTCAACTATTCAAACTGATAAATTCATGTTTCTTTCGTGTGAAACGGCGATTTATGAGAAATGACGATAAAATTGCTGTTTTAAACTTGCAAAAACATAGTAAAACGCTGTTTTGAACTATTCAAACTGACAAATTCATGTTTCTTTCGTGTAAAACGGCGATTTATGAGAAATGACGATAAAATTGCTGTTTTAAACTTGCAAAAACATAGAAAAACGCAGTATTGAACTATTCAAACTAACAAATTCATATTTCTTTCGTGTGAAACGGCGATTTATGAGAAATGACGATAAAATTGCTGTTTTAAACTTGCAAAAACATAGAAAAACGCTGTTTTCAAATATTCAAACTGATAAATTCATGTTTCTTTCGAGTGAAAAGGCGATTTATGAGAAATGACGATAAAATTGCTGTTTTAAACTTGCAAAAACATAGTAAAACGCTGTTTTGAACTGTTCAAACTGACAAATTCATGTTTCTTTCGTGTGAAACGGCGATATATGAGAAATGACGATAAAATTGCTGTTTTAAACTTGCAAAAACATAGAAAAACGCTGTTTTTAACTATTCAAACTGATAAATTCAGGTTTCTTTCGTTCGAAACGGTGGATTTTTGTGAAATCACGATAAAACTGCTGTTTTAAACTTGCAAAAACATAGAAAAACGCTGTTTTGAACTATTCAAACTGACAAATTCATGTTTCTTTCGTGTGAAACGGTGGATTTTTGTGAAATCACAATAAAACTGCTGTTTTAAACTTGCAAAAACATAGAAAAACGCTGTTTTGAACTATTCAAACTGACAAGTTCATGTTTCTTTCGTGTGAAACGGCGATTTATGAGAAATGACGATAAAATTGCTGTTTTAAACTTGCAAAAACATAGTAAAACGCTGTTTTGAACTATTCAAACTGACAAATTCATGTTTCTTTCGTGTGAAACGGCGATTTATGAGAAATGACGATAAAATTGCTGTTTTAAACTTGCAAAAACATAGAAAAACGCTGTTTTCAACTATTCAAACTGATAAATTCATGTTTCTTTCGTGTGAAACGGCGATTTATGAGAAATGACGATAAAATTGCTGTTTTAAACTTGCAAAAACATAGAAAAACGCTGTTTTCAACTATTCAAACTGATAAATTCATGTTTCTTTCGTGTGAAACGGCGATTTATGAGAAATGACGATAAAATTGCTGTTTTAAACTTGCAAAAACATAGTAAAACGCTGTTTTGAACTATTCAAACTGACAAATTCATGTTTCTTTAGTGTGAAACGGCGATTTATGAGAAATGACGATAAAATTGCTGTTTTAAACTTGCAAAAACATAGAAAAACGCTGTTTTCAACTAATTAAACTGATAAATTCAGGTTTCTTTCGTTCGAAACGGTGGATTTTTGTGAAATCACAATAAAACTGCTGTTTTAAACTTGCAAAAACATAGAAAAACGCTGTTTTGAACTATTCAAACTGACAAGTTCATGTTTCTTTCGTGTGAAACGGCGATTTATGAGAAATGACGATAAAATTGCTGTTTTAAACTTGCAAAAACATAGTAAAACGCTGTTTTGAACTATTCAAACTGACAAATTCATGTTTCTTTCGTGTGAAACGGCGATTTATAAGAAATGACGATAAAATTGCTGTTTTAAACTTGCAAAAACATAGAAAAACGCTGTTTTCAACTATTCAAACTGATAAATTCATGTTTCTTTCGTGTGAAACGGCGATTTATGAGAAATGACGATAAAATTGCTGTTTTAAACTTGCAAAAACATAGAAAAACGCTGTTTTCAACTATTAAAACTGATAAATTCATGTTTCTTTCGTGTGAAACGGCGATTTATGAGAAATGACGATAAAATTGCTGTTTTAAACTTGCAAAAACATAGTAAAACGCTGTTTTGAACTATTCAAACTGACAAATTCATGTTTCTTTCTTGTGAAACGGCGATTTATGAGAAATGACGATAAAATTGCTGTTTTAAACTTGCAAAAACATAAAAAAACGCTGTTTTGAACTATTCAAACTGACAAATTCAGGTTTCTTTCGTTCGAAACGGCGATTTATGAGAAATCACGATAAAATTGCTGTTTTAAACTTGCAAAAACATAGAAAAACGCTGTTTCCAACTATTCAAACTGATAAATTCATGTTTCTTTCGTGTGAAACGGCGATTTATGAGAAATGACGTTAAAATTGCTGTTTTAAACTTGCAAAAACATAGAAAAACGCTGTTTTGAACTATTTAAACTGACAAATACATGTTTCTTTCGTGTGAAACGGCGATTTATGAGAAATGACGATAAAATTGCTGTTTTAAACTTGCAAAAACATAGAAAAACGCTGTATTGAACTATTCAAACTGACAAATTCATGTTTCTTTCGTGTGAAACGGCGATTTATGAGAAATGACGATAAAATTGCTGTTTTAAACTTGCAAAAACATAGAAAAACGCTGTTTTCAACTATTCAAACTGATAAATTCATGTTTCTTTCGTGTGAAAAGGCGATTTATGAGAAATGACGATAAAATTGCTGTTTTAAACTTGCAAAAACATAGTAAAACGCTGTTTTGAACTATTCAAACTGACAAATTCATGTTTCTTTCGTGTGAAACGGCGATTTATGAGAAATGACGATAAAATTGCTGTTTTAAACTTGCAAAAACATAGAAAAACGCTGTTTTCAACTATTCAAACTGATAAATTCATGTTTCTTTCGTGTGAAACGGCGATTTATGAGAAATGACGATAAAATTGCTGTTTTAAACTTGCAAAAACATAGAAAAACGCTGTTTTCAACTATTCAAACTGATAAATTCATGTTTCTTTCGTGTGAAACGGCGATTTATGAGAAATGACGATAAAATTGCTGTTTTAAACTTGCAAAAACATAGTAAAACGCTGTTTTGAACTATTCAAACTGACAAATTCATGTTTCTTTCGTGTGAAACGGCGGTTTATGAGAAATGACGATAAAATTGCTGTTTTAAACTTGCAAAAACATAGAAAAACGCAGTATTGAACTATTCAAACTGACAAATTCATGTTTCTTTCGTGTGAAACGGCGATTTATGAGAAATGACGATAAAATTGCTGTTTTAAACTTGCAAAAACATAGAAAAACGCTGTTTTCAAATATTCAAACTGATAAATTCATGTTTCTTTCGTGTGAAAAGGCGATTTATGAGAAATGACGATAAAATTGCTGTTTTAAACTTGCAAAAACATAGTAAAACGCTGTTTTGAACTGTTCAAACTGACAAATTCATGTTTCTTTCGTGTGAAACGGCGATTTATGAGAAATGACGATAAAATTGCTGTTTTAAACTTGCAAAAACATAGAAAAACGCTGTTTTTAACTATTCAAACTGATAAATTCAGGTTTCTTTCGTTCGAAACGGTGGATTTTTGTGAAATCACGATAAAACTGCTGTTTTAAACTTGCAAAAACATAGAAAAACGCTGTTTTGAACTATTCAAACTGACAAATTCATGTTTCTTTCGTGTGAAACGGTGGATTTTTGTGAAATCACAATAAAACTGCTGTTTTAAACTTGCAAAAACATAGAAAAACGCTGTTTTGAACTATTCAAACTGACAAGTTCATGTTTCTTTCGTGTGAAACGGCGATTTATGAGAAATGACGATAAAATTGCTGTTTTAAACTTGCAAAAACATAGTAAAACGCTGTTTTGAACTATTCAAACTGACAAATTCATGTTTCTTTCGTGTGAAACGGCGATTTATGAGAAATGACGATAAAATTGCTGTTTTAAACTTGCAAAAACATAGAAAAACGCTGTTTTCAACTATTCAAACTGATAAATTCATGTTTCTTTCGTGTGAAACGGCGATTTATGAGAAATGACGATAAAATTGCTGTTTTAAACTTGCAAAAACATAGAAAAACGCTGTTTTCAACTATTCAAACTGATAAATTCATGTTTCTTTCGTGTGAAACGGCGATTTATGAGAAATGACGATAAAATTGCTGTTTTAAACTTGCAAAAACATAGTAAAACGCTGTTTTGAACTATTCAAACTGACAAATTCATGTTTCTTTCGTGTGAAACGGCGATTTATGAGAAATGACGATAAAATTGCTGTTTTAAACTTGCAAAAACATAGAAAAACGCTGTTTTCAACTAATCAAACTGATAAATTCAGGTTTCTTTCGTTCGAAACGGTGGATTTTTGTGAAATCACAATAAAACTGCTGTTTTAAACTTGCAAAACCATAGAAAAACGCTGTTTTGAACTATTCAAACTGACAAGTTCATGTTTCTTTCGTGTGAAACGGCGATTTATGAGAAATGACGATAAAATTGCTGTTTTAAACTTGCAAAAACATAGTAAAACGCTGTTTTGAACTATTCAAACTGACAACTTCATGTTTCTTTCGTGTGAAACGGCGATTTATGAGAAATGACGATAAAATTGCTGTTTTAAACTTGCAAAAACATAGAAAAACGCTGTTTTCAACTATTCAAACTGATAAATTCATGTTTCTTTCGTGTGAAACGGCGATTTATGAGAAATGACGATAAAATTGCTATTTTAAACTTGCAAAAACATAGAAAAACGCTGTTTTCAACTATTCAAACTGATAAATTCATGTTTCTTTCGTGTGAAACGGCGATTTATGAGAAATGACGATAAAATTGCTGTTTTAAACTTGCAAAAACATAGTAAAACGCTGTTTTGAACTATTCAAACTGACAAATTCATGTTTCTTTCTTGTGAAACGGCGATTTATGAGAAATGACGATAAAATTGCTGTTTTAAACTTGCAAAAACATAAAAAAAACGCTGTTTTGAACTATTCAAACTGACAAATTCAGGTTTCTTTCGTTCGAAACGGCGATTTATGAGAAATCACGATAAAATTGCTGTTTTAAACTTGCAAAAACATAGAAAAACGCTGTTTCCAACTATTCAAACTGATAAATTCATGTTTCTTTCGTGTGAAACGGCGATTTATGAGAAATGACGTTAAAATTGCTGTTTTAAACTTGCAAAAACATAGAAAAACGCTGTTTTCAACTATTCAAACTGATAAATTCATGTTTCTTTCGTGTGAAACGGCGATTTATGAGAAATGACGATAAAATTACTGTTTTAAACTTGCAAAAACATAGAAAAACGCAGTATTGAACTATTCAAACTGACAAATTCATGTTTCTTTCGTGTGAAACGGCGATTTATGAGAAATGACGATAAAATTGCTGTTTTAAACTTGCAAAAACATAGAAAAACGCTGTTTTCAAATATTCAAACTGATAAATTCATGTTTCTTTCGTGTGAAAAGGCGATTTATGAGAAATGACGATAAAATTGCTGTTTTAAACTTGCAAAAACATAGTAAAACGCTGTTTTGAACTGTTCAAACTGACAAATTCATGTTTCTTTCGTGTGAAACGGCGATTTATGAGAAATGACGATAAAATTGCTGTTTTAAACTTGCAAAAACATAGAAAAACGCTGTTTTT